>JAVJAQ010001090.1:970536-990452 GCA_032362365.1 Zygogramma bicolorata | reverse complement strand
ATAATAATAATAATTTGTCTTTATTCATATTGAAATTTTACAACACATTCAAATCAAATTTAACATTATGAAAGGGCGGAATTCAGTCGCCCCTATCCGGAGATAATGGCAACTGCTCTTACATCCAACCCATAACACCATCATTATGTATGTTCCAGGAATTAAAAAATCAAAACTAAATATTTTATTTTTCCCTATGAATCTCAACAATCGAGTACCTTTCATATTACAATATAATAATAACATAGGAATGAATAGAAACATTAGCTCAATTGTTGACAAAAGAATATTTGGGGGGGAAACTAAGTTGAGAAGCTAAGTGGAGGCAACTAGGGGTAAAGTCATCTGAAAAAATATACTTTAGCATTCATTTGGTACATAACAGCAGAAATTAGAATATATTATCAAAACTACCCTCAAGCAACATTTTTTTCAGCGAGTTTTTGAATTTTGATTCAGTCATGACTTTCATTGGGTCAGGGATTGCATTGTACATTTTTGTAGCATTATATAGAAATGATCGTTGGTAGAGTGATGTATGATGCCTTGGCATAAAAGGCAATTACGAAGACTTTATCTTTGTATAATTTTTGGTATGTCAGGTTTGAAAGAAGAGGAACAAGAAGCATAGAAAATATGGAAATCCAATAATCGCAATATTTACTAATCAACTTGACTCGAATAATATGTCTCTCCTTTTCAATAAATATATGTAAACTAATCAGATCAGGGGGTCAGGTGCCTTCTTTAGAAGAGGTTTCAGGGCCGGGGACGGTCTTTCCGGGAGCAGGCAGACTTCAGAAAGAGAGGACCAGGTTCCATTAGGGCGGGAAGGCCAGTGAGACAGAGCCAGCCTCTCCGAAGCCTGAGCCGGCAAAAAAGGTATATGACAGGTGGAAAGACCCCGCCGGAGAGAATGGCCAGAGGGAGCAAGACAGAATCACCCGCAAGACCAAATAGAGTGGGCCACATGTCTCTCCCAGAGGTCCGGCCTTCTAGTCCTCATGGAGGGGATTTCAAGCACCCGCAGGCCCCGAACCCATATTGAAGCCTGACAAAAGGAAGAAGCAGGTGGTCGTTCTGTCGAATAGGCCGAGCAGGAAAATCACACAGATAGAAGCAAGGAGTCTTCGGCTGGATCTGGTGCGGGAGATGCTCATGGAGAGTACAAAGGAACTGGCCAAGCACAGCAGCTGCCGTAACAGAACTCTGGATTGGTTGAGTCAGGATGGTTCCTGATCTCGGTGTAGTGGCTGCTGATAAGCTGGTAGCCGCTGGTGTGGAAGGAAAGTCTCATTCACAGTAATGAGTGGAACTGAGGCATATGGCCGGAGGTGATAGGCTTCTGGATAAAGAGCTAGGAGCTGAACCCAGAAGAGGTGCGTTGAATGATGTATCTCCAAAAGCACGCACTGAGCGTGGTTATTTCGAAGCACCTGGAGATGAGAGGCGGACCAGGGGGGAGGTGGCACCTCATCTTCAGGGTTAGCCGGAAGATAGCTGAACTACTTGATGAATCAGGCTGGTAGCTGTACTTCGAGCTGGATGACGGTTTGGGGTGCAGCTGCTGCTTTCTCTAGGCCGGGCACCTCCGGGCGGGCCGAGGAGAAGTAGGCCTGCCTCTGTCATCCATGAAGTCGACATGGATCAGATGAGGGTTGGTCAAGTCAACTTGCAACACAGCCGGGATGCATCAGCGGTACTGCTGCAAATCTTGACAAAACGTCTTGCAGATTTGATACGGATACAGGTCAGAAATAAAGGGACTGACAGAGGCCAGCTTCGAGACACTGAACAGAGCTGCAGAGGTAGGAAATTCGAAGAGTTGCATCGTGGTGTCAAAGAACCTCAAGGCGTCGGCAATGCAGGTGCAGAGTGCAGAGTGTAAAATCAAGGTTACTGTAGCTAGTGTGTTCCTCCCATCACACCAAAGTGAAACTCAAGGATGACAAAATTGGACACCTATACACAAGGTCTTTCAGGCTTCATAGGGGTCTCACAGGACCTAACATCCCCCGTGTCTCTTGAGAGCGCAGCCGCCACGGTAAGTAAAGTGGTGGAGCAGGGAGCTTCACCACCTGAAAATGGTAGCCAGGCGACAACACCGCAAGGCGGTCGGAACGGGGCGGGACGACGATTGGAATAACTTTCGGAAAGCGAGACGAAACTTCGAACGAGAATTCCAGTGAAGTAAAAGGGACATCTTGCAGACATACTCCGAGGAAAATGACTCTCTACCAGAGGCTGCCAGACCGACCAAGATACTGAGCAGTGAGATGAAGGGCACAATTGGATCGCTTAAGAAGACGACATGAAACTTCATCAACTCACGACATCCAGACAGAAAGTCCTCGAGCACCTACTGGAAATTCATTTTTCCAGTCAGGTGGGTAATAACCAGTACCGAGAAGAAACAGAAAAGAATGTACGGAGCCATCACCGAAGAGGAAGTCACGGAGGAGACCATTCGGTTGGCAGTAAATAAGTTGAGGGCCAGCCTGGCAATAGGATATGCACCAAAGGTCTGGAGAACAGCTAAAGTGGTCTTCATCCCAAAATCGGGAAAAAGAGGCTACACTCAGGTAAAGGACTTCAGACCCATTAGCATCACATCTTTTCTGTTGAAGGCCCTGGAAAAGAATCTGGTAGTAGAAGTACTGAAAATGCTTCTAGGAGAATCAACATGCATACTGCATTGGAAGGTCTACAGGAACAGCACTCCACGCGGTAGTGCAAAGAGTGGAAAAGAAGCTACATTAAAAGGAACGAGCACTCGTCTTCGACGTGAAAGGTGCCTTCGACAAGGCAAGAACAGACGTCATCTGCAATGCGCTGTAGACAGAGGACCTACCCACGCTGATTAATTAGATGGCAACGGCCATCGGGTGAACGAAGGTGGCAGTGTCTCTGGGAGAGAACCAGGCGGACATCGGGGTGAGGGGCGGTTGCCCGCAAGGTATCTATCTCTCCCCTCGCCTGTGGTGTCTGGTTATGGACAAGCTTCTCAGGAGACTAGCCTCCAATGGTTCAACAGGTAGATGCTTGAATAAAATCCATATCAAAATTGTACTAAAACAGTTTCCCATACGATTTTCACAAATAATGGGTTAACAAAACCTCGCCACTTAGTAATATTATTTTCTTGGGCAGGAATGAGGTAGTAGTCACATGGTGAAACACGTGTAGCAATGTTGTTAACCCATTGTTAGTGACAATTGTACAGGAAACTGTACTGGACATATTTTGTCACTTTTGATTTGATATTGTACAATAACAGTTTTTCTTCACCCCTTTATGAGACATTTCTCCAAATGGTAAAACAGTTTGTTTCCAATTTTGTCGGTAGGTTCATAATCAAGCTTATTCCTTACCGTCTAAACAATTTTAGCCAAACCAGTTCTCATATCCTTGACGTGTTTCACTCCTTATCTTGTATCTAGCTTGAATTGATGACAAATAATAATATTCTTTAGTTAATTTTCAAGAGTGACCGTTATCAGACGGTTGAAATATCGCAATTTGCATGTTTATATCGTAATGCTATTTTTTATGCAGTCTCGGACGAAACAGACAAAATATTTCCAACAAAAACAAAGAGGTGACGGGTCAATGATGACTCTGTCGAATTATTAGAATGCATTAATGGTGAAATGCCACATTTCTGATAGGCAACTCGTGCTAGTTGATGGACTCACTATATTGTTTTCAAAACCGTTGATATAGAAAGATATCAGAGGTCAAACAATATAAGTTTATAGAGCGTGAAAAATATTTTTTGCAATCATGACTTGAAATATATTGTGTATGTGATACAGAGTTGTATCGCCTATGAGCAATTATATTTTTGGTGAAGATCATTTGAAGGTCTCTCGACCATTGGGAGCGAAGAGCTGCGAACTGCCAATCGTGCGGCGATGCACATCGTCCATTGTTTCAGTATTCATCCGGACACGTAGTGGGGGAGATGGCTTTTCGGAAAGGGTTTTTTGATTACTTCGATGAAGAATTTGATTTGTCATCGTATCAGGAACAGGCGATATCGACGAAGGCGGAAAATGTGGGTGAATCCCATTTACGCAAAAAAAAAGAGTCCGGTGAATGTTCTCATTTGTGGCATGTTCTACAAATCGACGATGACCACCACTTTTGTCATGAGGAATGGTTGGTCCCACAAATATTTTCTTTCTCAAAAAAGCAGAATTAACCTTTCACAGTCCATTTGTGTGCCTTTTTACGCACTAGATTGCAATCAAATCCCAACAGAACGGGATCTGTTTGCATTTCACAGCTAGTTGGAAGAAAACTGACGAACGCGGTCCCTTACCCTACCGATCCATGTGTTTGGATTGTTCGTGCGTTGTCGTCCGAATTCTGATGAATTGATGTCGCAGCTTTCCGCTCCTAGTGGAGTAACTTTAGCTTTGGTTCCGACAGGGTTCTGTAAAGTATATTTTCAAGAATATTGTCATTGAAACTCAGCAACATTCAGAAAAGGAAGTCTTTGACGAAACAACACTAATTCGATAGTATGGCAATTGAAAGGTGTTGTGAATATTGAATATTACTTAGAAACACTAAAAATCGTTTAGTTGAAATGGAGGGTGAAGCATTTGAGTAGTACCCAAAATTTTAAAACGCAACCCCTATCATGTAATACCTATCTGAAGTTAACACTCCGCACGAAACAAATACTCGTGATGAAACATTTTCCTTTTTTGTTTTATATTTTACAACATATTGATAATATTGTTGTCAGAAAATATTCACAGAAAATAATCGATGTGTTCACCATTGTTCCCTGAAATAAATAAAAGTCGATAACTGCATTATTGTCTCATATTCATTAAAATTTCACGAGTGATTTAACAAGGACCCATCAAAAGAAACCAAGCGATGTCAAATCTAACGATTGCGGTTACCACTTGATTGCTCAATCTACCGTCTGCTTTGCGGGATGTTTCACGTATTTCCATCTATTTCTCCCTCCTGAGTTTGAGTCTGCAGATATACAATCCCTCTTTTACAAGACCGATGTTTACTCTTGGGTTTTTCATCATTCAGTTCGTGAAGAACATATTCATCTAATGATATTGAAATTGTGCGAAACAAAATTTGAATCTGACGTAATTGAGAAAACTTTTTTGTGAACAAAACCTTCTTTAGACGTATCACATAACTACACTATTGTGAAATGAAACTTCCACAAATGGCGCTTAAGGGTGACTTACACAATACTTCTTATGAATTATAGATCGGGCGTCAGATTTCCCTAGTTATCTTCCAGATTATCGGTCATCAATCAAATGGGGGAATCCAAAAGTCACAAAGTATAACAGTATTGATGACAGCTTTGATTTTATCAACTTCCATCTGAATACCGTTTGCTAGATGGATGTTTGAGAGTTAATTTGGTTCTAATCTCTTAACAAACGTTTGGTAAGATGTATTGCGTTTCTTTATGAACTTTTCGTTACTGATTTATTTCATATAAACCTGAAAGGCATTTCTTTCTTACGTTCTCAACAGAATTCTAGAACTGAATTGTTTCCTGAAAAATAGGATGAATAAAGTAACTTATGAAGAAGTAGAACAGTACAATTCATTTAAATCATTATAAATCCTCACAAAAACCATCTCAGCAGTAATCTTTGGCAAAACTACGTTGATTTCATTTTGGGGTCGGCAAATCTGATCATTACAAAGGGTTATATGAGCGCATATGTGGTAGTTTCGAATCGGTAGTTCACCTCTGAAATGGTCAGCAAAACCGGGACTTTAGCACAAGGATACTAAAATCAGAAAGAGAACGGAGTTTTCAGTGATCTTGAAGCGCCGATTTTAGGTAACTCTGAGAGAGGGCTTCGACTATTATGCTCTTGAAAGTTCAGTTCGGTCTTTAGTGTAGTATCGCATACCCTCAATAGTTTGTACGGGTATGTTCAATAATGATATGGAAATCATGTATACTTTTCAGACTTACGGAGAATTCCAGCCACAAAAAATAATATGAATAAATTTCTCATCAATCGCATGTAAAACCAAAGTGGATTACACCCACAAATACATAACGCTCATCGGGTGATCTATACATTTATATTTACTATAAAAAGCTTATTCATACTGAAACATTGTTTCCGTTAGTCACCAACATGATATCTTTATACCTTATTCGACCTTTTCGACCAAACTCGAGCTGAAATTCAGCGACAGTCTAGTTTAGTGGCAACGCTGGGCAGAGGTCACAATATTTTCGTTGCGGGATTTCAAATCGATGAAACATGGAAATACAATAGGTTCAAGAAGGTGGAATGAGGTGCGACGATATCATATTTATTCTTCGCATGAAAAGTAATAAAGCAGTGATATCCAAAAATAATAGGGTCATAAGTCTGCGAATTTTTTTGTTTTCATTTCAATGCTTCCATTGTTCAACCGCTTCCCGCCTTCATCATCACCAATTGCATTGCAAAAGGAATTCCCTCATTAGGTCAGTGCATTTTCAACTTGGTTTCTTTCGATTTTATTCCAAAATTGCACACCTGCTGTCAGAGAAGCTTGCGGTTCAATATTTTTCCTGCTCCCACTGTTTTGAATTGTTCATTTCATATTTGAAACCTATAAGATAATGGCTCATTTTGAATACACCGCGGGCATGTGACGTCACAAGACAACTGTCAATCAACCTGCTGGACAAACAAAGCGTACTTCCATAAGCAACAATGGTAATTTAATGAGAATATGATCGTAATTATGAAGAAATTACGGGTTTACCCTTAGTGTACCTGACATATACAAATGTCTATATATTGCAATCTATATTCATTATTCTTCCTGCTTGCAAAGAAATTGTATATGAAATGGCTGATAAATGTGATTATTTCAACACCTTGTCTATGGATATCCAGAAGAAATATTCAGAGAAACGGAAGGAAAGTGATGGATGTGATCCTTATTCATTGAAATTTGGGGAATGTAGTAATGCTGTGAAATACTTTCCTTAAAGTTTCAAGACATGTTGTATGACATCATAAACTATTTTGTATATGAGAGTGCATGCACAGAAGACTTCGAAGGCTATAAAAGTTTGGATTCATACAATATGTTTATATCTAAATGGATTAGAGGGATTGAAGTGAAGCTTGTGAAAAGAATACTGAAAATGTACTTTGATAAATAATAATTTTGAAAGAACAGATTTAGGGTATGTAATATAAGGCTCTACAAAATTATAAACCACAACCATTTTTTCATATGGCAATCCTGTATAAAAAAGGCATTTAGATGTGTTATGCTTTAAAATTTCCAATGTGAATGATTAAGTCTGCAAAGTTTCCCGGAGATGATGGATCTCACGATAACAATTCTGCAACTCGAAATCAATATCGGGACATAGGTGTTCACCAGAGTTTTGTGCATGTTCCACTTCTTCAACTGGTTAATTTATATCATTCAGAGTTTGATTTTGCCCATCAATAATATTCAAGTTTTGAACAGCTGGATTATTCACACAAAGAATCATCATCAATTTTATCCATATCAACTGGAATACTTGCGATCTCATTTTTATCACGCTGCTCCCTACGATACAATCTCTGAATACTTTGAACTGCATTGATAATTGTTTTGAAGCCAAGTAATTGCGGTACCCAGTCCATATTGTCAACATCTTTGAGTGCACTTGGCTTGCCTGAAATGAAAAAAAATAAATAAAATTATGTTGCCTATGTTTCCTAGATTCTTTGAAAATATCTCCTACAAAATGTTTTGAACACACCGTTGCCCATTTCAACTTATAAGAAGTTAAATTTGCTCTTCTAGTTGCCTGAATCCACAATTCACATCTCTTTTCAGCAAGAGGATCCATATTTTTTTCTATTGTCGAAAATAGAAGGGAATCGATGGAATGTAACTTTATGTCTGCCGCTATTACTTCCACATTTTACAATCGCACACAATTGAGCCTTCATTGAGAAAAAAAATTTTAAAATATGACATAAACACACACTTAGCATAGGTAAATTAGGTTCGTTTGTCCAGCAGGCTGGATTGACAACTGTCATTTACTGTCGTCTGTCAGATATGCCCGCGGTGTATACACGTGTATTCTAAGTTATTGGCGGCGGCTTGCGGATTTTTTTTAGATAAGATAGGATACATTTGATCTGATCAATTCGATCTCATGACTACATTCAATGACCAAAAAACACAAATTCAGTGAATTCTCGTTTCAAATTCTTCATAAAACTAAATTAAAAATAATATTTTTAGGAAATTAATTGTGTAACAGTTTATGAATTGATCAAAAAACGTGAACTTTCACGGCCGAAAGTAACTGGTACTGGGGCGTAATCCGGGTTTATTTGCCGTGGTCCACAGGTTTTTATTCCTGACGTTTCGCCCACATCTGTGGTAGGCATTTTCAAAGTCTGTGAGGTAACGAATGCAATGTTTTCGGTCTCACTGCATATACTATCAAGTTGTTCGCTTTTTCTATGCTCTCGTGACCGACGTCCCCTGATATTCTGTTAGAGATGGGCGTGACTTGATTTTTATTAGTTGGCTCGATTTGTGTTTTCTTCAGTGCGGGTGAACAGACCTTATTGATGTTTATGCCTTCTTCCTTTCTGTTGAAATTGTCTTTGTGTTTATGTATCTCAATTGCCTATCTATGCAATCTGGAATAGTAGCTCTGTGTCTTGTCCAGGACTTGGGTCTCGTCGAATGCAATGACGTGATTGCCTGGAGTTATCCACGGCTCCCTTGGATCTTTGGCTGATCTCAAACCCTCTCTCATGGTTCGTGTTGGCCTGAGTATTGTGTCTATATTGTGTTTCTTCAACGTTCGTCCTATCCTAATTGTTACACATCTTATATATGACAGAACATAGTCCTGGATACCCTGATAAATCGCCTCAACAGTAATGGTTTCTACACAATTGCATATGCAGATGACATAGTTATTCTGCAGACCGGCAAATTTGTGAACACACTGTGCGATAGAGCGCAGGATGGTCTCAAATTAATAGAAACATGGTGTAAAGAACACTCACTGTCGATCAATCCCAAGAAGACGGAGATGGTCCTTTTCACTAGGAAAAGAAGCTTATCGGGCTTGAAACCCCCCGAAATCTTCAAAAGCAAACTAAACTTCTCTGAAGAGGTGAAATACCTCGGTATTACCCTCGACAGGAAGTTAACATGGAACTCGCACATTCAGAGCAGAGCAAAAAGAGCATATGTGGCCTATGAGCAGTGTCGGAGGACAGTGGGACGCACATGGGGCCTCTCGCCCCGTGTAGTCACCTGGATCTACACTGCAATAATAAGACCTATGCTAACGTACGGAGCCATTGCATGGGGACCAAAAACTCTACAAGCAACGGCCATCCAAAAACTATACCAAATACAGCGAATGGCTTGTCTGAACATCACAGGAGCCATGAGAACAACACCAACCGCAGCAATGGAATTAGTTACTGGTCTGACACCTCTGGACCTGCACGTCAAGGAGGTTGCGCTAATGGCCATGCTACGATTGCGCACGGCTGGTGTAAACCCCGAGGTAGGAATGGGTCAACTGAGGCGGGGCCTGTGGAGGGAGGCACTCACTGCGGTGCCTCTGCTACAGGCAGCCAGTGACGCAATTGAACCCAGGTTTGTGTTTAATAAACCCTACGAAATACAAATAAAACAGAACACTGAGGCGGATGCTGCAAATGCAATACACATATACACAGACGGCTCAAAAACCAAAGAAGGATCAGGATGTGGAGTTTACTCTAGATCACTTAGCCTAAGGATTAAGTGGGGAATGGGAAAAAATACCAGCGTGGTTCAAACAGAACTGGCTGGTATCTCAATCGCCACAAAAGAGCTAACCAGAAAAGGAATTTCTGGCAAAGACATAATAATCTACACTGACAGTAGACAAGCCCTACTAACCTTGAATAGACAACGTATTATCTCAGGGTTAGCACTAGAGTGCCATCAAGATTTAGCTAACGCCTCGGTAGATAATAATATCGTACTAAGGTGGGTGAAAGGGCACGACAGGAGCAAAGGTAACCGCATTGCTGACTCTTTGGCCAGGATGGCGGCTGGAATGAACATTTTGGGACCAGGTGACACCCATGGCTTGACGACTTCGACAATTGCGGAACTAGCCAAACGTTACACCCATACTCAAACCCTCAAAAGATGGGATGAAACCAAAGGATGCAGTTTTGCCAGGATCACCCTGGGCGACCCTGAGAAGCTGGATCCAAATAAATATTTGGCGATGACCAGGAAGAACCTACGTTTAACAGTGGGATTTCTGACTGGACACTGTCAACTAAGGAAACACCTCCATATTATGGGGCTAGTGGACACACCTCTATGCAGGATGTGTGAACAGGAAGATGAAACTGTCAGGCATGTCTTATGCGAATGTCTGGAGCTATCGTCGATAAGAGAGTGTGTGTTCGGTGAGTCTTGGCCTACACCTGCCGATATTAAGGAGATGTCCCCTGGTGACCTGTCCTCCTTCCTGGATAAGGCAGGATGGACAATGTCCTAGGAGGGCGACTCCTTGGGAGGATGTACAATGGGCCATATTGTGGCCTAAGTGCTGTGGGTCTATACTCACCCTCCCTACTCTACAGATACAGAGAGATATGACAGAAGGCTTTTCTAATGGCAGGCGTATTTATAGTTTCTCGGGCGTTATTTCTCTTAGGCCTTATTGCCCGTTCGAAATCGGTTTCACTATACACGTTTCTTTTTAATGCTTGTTTCAGGTAGTCCAGTTCCTCAGGGAGGTTATGTGGTTCACAAATGCGGCGAGCCCTCTCTACTAAGGTCTTGATTACACCTCTCTTCTGGCGTGGTTGGTGGTTGGAGTTTTTACCTATATGTGTTAGTTTTCTATATATCTTGTGTTCCCGTCTGTTTACCAGCACATCCAGGAAAGCTATTATCCCTTGGGTTCCTTGTTCCATTGTGAATTGGATTTTGGAAAAAGCGAACAACTTGAACGAAGTAGTATATGCAGTGAGAACGAGAACATTGCGTCCGCCTACCACATATGTGGGCGAAACGTCAGGAATAAAAACCTGTAGACCACGGCAAATAAACCCGGATAACTCCCCAGTACCAGTTTATGTATTGTTACTGAATCTAGTTAGATCTAGTTTCACCTACTTGTCCAGTGTCTCGTTGATCATGGGGGAGTAGAAAAAGTACAATACACATCTACAGAATAAGGCTAGTGGCGCGAACTCACGAATAGTTGCACTCGAACGAGAAAGCCTCGTGCTTATCATTTTCGTTCATGCGTGATAGGCTCCTTTTCTTTACGTTATATACCATATCATCAAATTATCATGATAGTTATAGTAACCTACAGAAATGCGGCCTTTCAACAACCGATTCAAAACAATCAACAATGATATATTTCAAATATGTATACAAGTCTCACAGACAGAAAAGATTTCGTCGTTAAAGCCTCGTGACAGGTAGTCTATCCCTTGACGTATCTGGCCAAAAATCACAATGAATGCTCATAGTATCAGCTATCATAACTATCATACAAATCATCTCCGTAATCTTAGTGGATCTTGAATTGACCATGGCTGTCAGACATTCTTCAATATTGAATTGAACTGGCCGATACTTGATGAAAATCCATATTAACAAAAATATATTACAGTTTCCTGTATGATTTCCACTTACAATGGGTTTACAAAACCGCGACACGCGTTTCGCTATTACAATAGCTTCTTGAAGATCTTGCTTGAAGAAGTTATTGTAATAGCGAAACAGGTGTCGCGGTTTTGTAAACCCATTGTAAGTGGAAATCATACAGGAAACTGTAATATATTCTTCAATATCCAGGTAATAAAAAACCAAATTTTAATACTGCCATCATACTTGGGAAAATGAATAAGTATCTAACTCACGAAAAGTTAATGTGACCGAAGACTATCTGACGTGAAACAAATAGTTCGCAAAATCTTTATCATTATTAGAAAACTGGTAATGAACGACACATAGACAGTTTGCAAATGAAATTATTCACAGTTGAACTGTTCCATTGCTTCACAATATTGGCTAATAATTCTCAAATGAAACCTGATTCAACCAAACGAAACAACCGCCAAACATATTTGTGCCAAATTCTCCGCTGAAACAGAAACATCTTGTCCTACAAAAAATCCTTTTTCATTCACCGACGAGTCCTCAAAAGGTTACCTGTATTTCTGGTGACTCAGTAATCCTCGAATATGATAATTCGAAATAAAAAACAATACCTGGGGCCTCGTACAAGTTATGGCAATATGCAAAAAGGCAGAAAGCCAAAGCAGGTAGCGGCCAACTTTGTTGATTATCACCTATACTGAAGGCAACAGGTAAAATATAAAGGATTGCAAAGACGGTTGGCTGAGGACTATCGCACCAGTGGTTCACAGACGACAAATCTAAAATTATTAACAAAATCTATTCGGTAGCTTATTGCAGCCGAGTTAAAGTGAAAAGTTATCGAGACCAAGTCAACATCATATTTCGAATATGAAAACTGAAAAAATTCAGAAACCACAAATAGGAAATCGAGAATCATCTCGTATCTATTATTATCGGTTGAATAATCACGAGAAACTATTTTTTTTCTAAAATTTGTATACTACATAATGTTCCTTGTTTTTTTCTAAAATTTGTATACTACATAATGTTCCTTGAATATTCTACAGTAAACCAAGGCCGCCCATATCCCCTATCTTTGAGGCGAAGGAATCACGTGTAGAAGGGTTTCTTCATTACTGATTTTTTTTTGAAATAGTAATGATTTTTTCAACGGGGTTTGAGCTGAAATTTCATAGCAGCTTGAAATTATATGGAACTTTGAGGAACTCCACGGAAATAATTTAATTTGAGAGGTGAGGCCTCGTTAATATATTGCTCGCACAAGTTTTGAAGATTGTGAAGATTTAGGTTGATCGTTATTTGATTTTCACACACCTGATCAACTGCATTTTTCTCAGCTAGAGACCATTGAAAAAATATACTTTTGAACCAGAAACTGGACGTAAGAAAGAAAAGAAAGAAAAAATATCTTATATTCTCCGAAGAAGAGAATATAATGTTGAGAAATGAAGCATCCTCATTTTTTTCAACTGTCATGATGAATCTTGGCATGAATGAAATGAACAACAATCAATATGAGATCAACAATTTTTTTCATATCAGTAGGATATGTCTATTTCTTCCAGGAAAAAATTAGTTTGGTATTTGAACCCCTTGAGTGTTTAGATATTGATGACATTGGCGCGAATGGTCTCCAACCGTTTACCGAACCAATATCAACTACCTAGTCCAATCTCCATTCACCGTCCACTAAACAGAGCAAAAAACAAATTCTGATTAGGTACCTGTCCGTCTGTATGTTCTTCGCGTCTCCCAACCAACCCTGTTTAGTTACTTCAACCGATTTCTTTTTTTTTTAGGGCTCTGCCGCGCTTATAATCAACTTTATTGTTATGTTAACTAGTCTGGAACTTTTTTTGAAGGCGGCACGATAATTATATACCAAAAAAAGTTATTAGCAGGTATTGTACGGTGATATTTTGTAGGTGAATTAACTTTTCGAGATGGAAGGTCGTGATTATTAGTTTGGAGAGCTGTTTTCCTTTTTTACGACTTCGAGTCGAAAAAAGTGTAGAATGTCGGTAGTTGGATTTACATAATGATATGAAAGTTCATTTGCATTTATAATACGGTATTTTGTCAGCCTCAAAGTATGCTAATTCGTACTGGAAATGATGTAAACGTTTGCAGTTTTTTATAGCTCTTGGATAAAACCGCAGCTAATTCCAAAATCAGTAAATATTTCCTTGTTTTAATGCCGTTTCAGAGAAATCTGAATATGATCGCCTAATTAGGTGAAACTCTAGTGCCGTGGAAATAACAGTGAATCTTTGGAAATAATTTCATGAGTGGGTACCTTGAATCTTTGCGTGAAGATCCCACCAAATTTGAACCCTTACAACTGAGAATAGGCTACTTCCTCATCATCTTGTCTCCATCATTTTTTTTATCATTGGTAGTGGTAAACATTCACATATCTCTGAGTTCTATGGAGAAAAATTGATCTCACCTATTTGAAAAATACTTTATTGTCAGTGAATCCCATAATATATATCTTTTCAATTACGTTTTCATGGATTCCCATCAAGGATCGATCAATTCTATCAGTTATTCAAAATGGACTCAGCCACTAATTCAAGCGAGCCACTGAAAATGAGAATATGAAATTGTCTTGATTAATTAATTTTACAATGAAAACCAGCATTGCACCATTATTATTATAATTTTTTTTGTAACCAAAGAAATATAAAATTGTCAAAAATATTATGAAAGCTCGATTTGAGCAACGTAGTGGAGTTCTCATTTACTAACCTGGACGTTGTGTATCTTCTCGTATTCTCATTTGGGATTGTGAATTATATCTCGTTGAAAAAATTTTTTCTTCCCTTTCAAATTCCTGATTCCACCACAGGGCCTGACAAACAATTTCAATATGTTATTACAGGTTGCTCAACCAAGTTTTCCGTTTAAGGAATGGAGAAGAACAAACGACCATTCCAAAAAATGTTCAGTCAGTTTAACAGCGCCTTCAGGAGCGTAGCTGATTTAGACAACTCAATGTTGAGAAAGCTGTACAAGGGCTCGTTTTATCAAATGAGAAGATCTGCATGTAAACCCAAGTAGCATATACAAATTTGGCCTATGCTGGCCCAATATCCTAGACAGTCCCACTTTTTCCACAAGTCAAATGTCACACGTTACTGAAAAGAAACTTAAGCTATAACTGCAGGGAGATGAGAAACGCCAATTCCTTGAACGAGTTCGATCAGTTCCCGCTATTTTTTTTTTTCACAAAAGGTTCTCTCTCTAGGTCAATCACTGCTGTTGGAGTACTGGCCGCTCAAGCGTTTCACGATCGAAAGTTTCAGATGACTGATGGGTCACATCAGCGCATACACAAAAGGGTAATATAAAAAATTCGATGAGATTAGGCAGAAAAAATCCTGGGAAGTGTATTGAAGAATGTCGGACTGTGAATATTATTCTCCGCTGAATCAAATTTTGCAGACTTGTCGAATGATTTATTCGAATAAAGTCAAAAAGTCAAGAACTTGAGAAATTCCAGTATATTTTAAGCATATTCTCACTTGAATGTTTCTGTTCATAGGAGGTTCTAAACTAATTTTCCCTGATTTCATTTGCTGTATGAATTTCTATAAGGACTCCTGAAGAAATAATGTCATTATTATATGCCCAAGAGTTTATTTTTTATTCTAAAAATACGTTTGTGTTAACGTTCATGTGAAAAAATTTATCAATTTAGTAATCTTCTGCAGAAACAAAAGTTAATGAAATAATTTTGCATTAAAAAAAAATCTACTTGTAGGACCTATTGAAAAGTGACCGCAATTGGCTTATGTGGAGGGAGATCCAAATGTGAAAATCGATTTACAAGGAATTCTTGATGTGATATTTTTGCATTTATGTTCACCATCTTTTGTATTTCAGTAATTCTGTTAGGCGTATTTCTATTCTAGCAATATACTTGTATAATACATCGTTTGACCATCGGTCTTTACTTTTTGTGATAATATCCATTTGCACTCCATTGAAACAATGATGAACCAATAAGTATTCATTCAAGAATGATAGTATATATATAGTAAATGTCATTTATGATATTTTGATATCAAATCACATTGACGTCTAGTGGAGTCCTTAGTCATGCAACATAGGGAAATTTTGGAGGAAAAATATTTGTCCCATGGAAAGATGGAGTATCGAATTCACAGCCTCCCGATCAAATGTACCTATCGAATTATGTCGCGTCAAGTATTGGCTCATGTTTGATCCAAATAAAGTCTGTTCATTCTTATATGCATATAAGAGTGGCCTAAAGATCCGTGTTATAATATTGCAGAATCCGACTTCCATACAGTATGCCTATGTTATATCGATACTCATCTGTAAAAAAGCTGTTGGGAATTGAATGAGTCCTGAAATGAGGTTTTTGGATAATCTTCAGCATGGTGCAATGGAAATGACTTGTATCTCAACAGTTATAAATCGCTTGTGATACGGTTCAATGATCGGCAGAAAATATGGAAAATGAATGAAATAAACATCACTTCAAAGAATGTTGAGCCAACAACAATTTGCGGAGTCTCTATTGATGAGCATCTCAACTGAAACATCATTGTATTTCCCGCACCAAGCTAAATTTGATTTGTTGCCTCGTCAGAAAGCCCAGACAGTACTGTCTCAACTTCAGTACAGTCGAATCGAATGGTATTAATAGAAACTTATGGGTTCATTGATTCACGTCAATGAAGAATAAGTTAGTTTGAAATTTTTTCAGTACATGCATCCAATTAAAATTTTATGCGCTATGAAAAAAATCGTGGATACACAAAATTGTTACAATCTCGAACGCCATTTCTGAAAAATACTAGTCCTTTGTTTCATGGCAACGCTGAATATTATACATGATATCTGTTGCTTTCAGGAACGAGAACCTTGTACTCTTGAACGACTGAAAACTTGAACATAATTAACAACATTCTATTCCCAACTCCATATCCGTAAAACTCAAATTCAAAAATATTTGTCTTTACCAATAATCACAAATTATTTTCCTGTAATTACGCAGTCTTGCTAACTAATTGCGGGACCCTCTGTATAGAAAGTCAACAACGGAACTAATTCGATTTTCGGTTCTTTTGAAACAAATTATGAACGGTCCATAAGGCATGAGGCACAAGATGTTCAATATTTGCGCATCTTCAGGCCAGAATGCGTGAGTGCGTGCTTTCACAAATAAACAGCTCGGATTTCAAAATTTGCTCCTTTATTTGTCGGTGTCTGTCGGTAGTCCTTTTCAATATTTCCTACGCCAAAATCACGCTTGGGTTAAACTGTGACCGCCCACAGAGACCAGACCACTTTGGAGACCCATAATAGCCTTTATGGCCGCTGAATTATCCCTTTGTACTGACTAAAGTTGGCAGAGGAATCGTTTCAGTATAAATACGAATTTTCAGGATTAGGTCTGGGTTGATGGATGACCGGGCATTGTAACCGATTATTTCAATAAAAAGAAATTGGTGAAATTGCCGTGGAGCAAGCGGTTTATCCGCAAACATCTTGGCTGTTGTAGATCGTTTCATTGAATTAAATTGAATATCGAAACCCAGTATAGAATAATATCATATATGGAACTAGTTTGCAGATGATTACTATATTAGTTATTTTTTAAGTACCCAATTGAACATACGAAAATAATAATCATGAAATAAATTCACCGAATAGATGACCAAGAAAAATGCAGGGGTAACAATTAGGTGGATATTTTTTCCATTGATAGGACAATTCATAACACAATTTTATTGAACGATTACATTGCCCTAGTTCCAGAAAGTAACAAATAATATGATGGATCTGACAGTGTTATTCACATCAATCTTATACCAGTCGTTGGTAACGTATTTTTTACAATTGATTAGTATTGATTAATATTCTGGCGAATAATTCAAGAAAGATATTATTGTGTGAATTTCACTAGACACACATCTTTGATATCTGAATCCTCAGTCGCAGCCACAGTTTTCAATATGAAACATTACCACTTCATCAGCCGTTGTTGCTCATCAGGGTCAGTCCACTTTCAGTATTCAAAATGCCACCATTATCCCAGGAAATTATCCAAACATTCTTGTATTTGGGAATACAACAGACCCAGTGTCCATAACAGTATCCACTAATAGTTCATTAATAATGAAATATCAGACAACGTACTTATACAAATTGACAGAGAGTATACCTAATTATAGGTTAAAGCAGTCACTGAAGAGGAGACGTTTTACACCGTTCTTGTACAATGTGAATGATGTATTGAGTGAATCTTATCCATGAAAATATCCATCGAAAGGTTTTATTGGCAGAGTTGGTATTTTTGAGGGAATTATCGAATATGTAAAAATTTCTCGAAGACCTTGACGTTGAAGATATATAGATTTTCGACAAATTTTGTGAAGATTCAATATATCATTCATGATTTTTCGGCTCCTGTGAGATGAAGTAGTTAGTGCATATAATAGAGGAACCATCGGACAACGAGGTGTGTATTTCAAAGCTCGAATATTTCAAAAATTCGACCTGGACGTTTTCGAGCGAACAATATATGTACTATATTGGGGATTCCAGATATAACTTAATTCGATACTACTTATCATTCAAGTATGGTACAGAGCCAATTAGGCTTGTGAATCAGTCCTGAGTTTGTTTTGTCTCATGATGTATCCCAAATCTCTATTATATGGTCACCATTCTATAAAGTTGACTTGTGGAAAGTACCCAAAATAAATTCTTAAGATACTGTGGCTTTAGATTGGGAATGAACGGAGATGAATTTAATGAATACCCACAAATATCAAAGATTCTTAATTTAGATACTCTGACACATAGAAGACTGGAAATCAGTCTGATATTCCTTCATAAAATTATAAATGGGAGTGTTGACTGTCCTCAAATTGTCGAGCTTACTCCATTATCAGTAAATGTTAGAAGCAATCGAAATAGTGACATTTTCAAGGTCCCTTTTTGTAAGAGCAATTATGGTCAAAATGAGTCGCTCAATAAAACTATGAAATCAGCGAACACTCGCAACAACAAACTTGAGCTGTTCGGTTCATCTTTAACATCCTTCAGAATGGCTGTAAAAAGGTTGTAGTTTCCTTTTATTTAATTTTTTTCTCTCTTTTGTTCTGATTTCTATAATGATTGTAGTCATGTTAACACATGTATATTTGCTTTTTCTTTCTTGTCTTTATTGTAAAACTGGCTTGTCCATTGAATAAATAAATACATATTCGCAAGGAGCTTTTAAATAGGCCTTCAATATGAATATCAAAGATGAGCTTGGTATCGAATGTAACACCCAAATCACGTTCCTGGCCTTATCTTTTTTATTTCAGCCACAATGAAAAGGATTTTTATTTTTGGTGAATATAATGCAGTGGCATTTTGGCTAGTTGATGAACTGTTTGTTCCAACTTCAGAAAATTTCGTATCGGTTTGGTTCATTTTGCAATTGTTTACAGTCGGAGATGCATTTCACCTCTGAGAATATCTTGATATCGCCAGCGTAGGCCAAAGCCTTACAGTAGGTAGAAGCAGGTAGATTCATTTTTGATATGTTTGATAAACATAAGGAGCCTAAATGTGAGCCTTCTGGTACCCCAGGTGTTATGGATTTGAAATCTGAGAAATAGCCCAGTGGCACAACTGAGATTTGTGAAATATTATTGGTATAACAAATGCATTCATTGAAATGAAACCAGAATGTTCATACTTACAACCTTCACGTAGGTTGATAACATGTATCAATGATGGGAGTTTCATGAAGTTTCATGAAGTTTGTTCATTTGCAATGCGTCCATGGAATACAAAATGTATTGAAATATTGCAAATATTCATTACTTGCTCAATTGAAAAAATGAAATATAAGATACACCCCAGGAAAATATAAAATTTCTCTCTCAAGAAAAAGCTGACCTCAGCTGTCAGACCCAGTAACCAATTAATGTTTTTCGAGAGAATTGATTTACCTTCCGTCTCTATATCGGCGAAGCTTTCGCATCTTCTTATAATTAACATCAATACCAGACTTCATGAATTTAGAACATTGAACTCTAAAGAAATTTTTAGCAGATGCACTATTTTCTACGAGGCTCGACTTGATTGAACAAGTGATATATATTTGAAAACTTCTCTAACTGACTCACTTCGATTTTTCATTGGGCTTTTGATTTCGAATTTCATTTTCCCCATATTGTATTTTTTGGTTTAATAATAAT
>JAVJAQ010001090.1:732500-968276 GCA_032362365.1 Zygogramma bicolorata | reverse complement strand
TTCGAATGATTCAGTAAGTAATCTGTGGTAATCTTGGCTCTCGCAGATTCGGATTTTTTTTTGTTTAATGAAGCCTCGATCATTATCACTAATCTCATATTGATAACAATAAATGAAACCATAATAACAAATATTTTCTCCAAGGCTCATTTTGGTAAAGAAAATCACAGAACTTTCACTCCACTCCCAGTCTGAATAAAAGTACCGCCTTCGGTGGTTGTTTCATTTCTCATTTCATTTGTTTGTTCTGTGGTAGGAATGCTACAGAAATTAATGGATGTGATGTACATTTTCACGTTGAATTATCCCACTAGAAAGAACCGTTCAATAAGTATCGCTTGCAGTTGAAGGGCATGGCAGTAGCCAAATAGATATATCGGTGATGAGTTCGAGTCTGACAGTACTGAATCAAGAGAAGGGTGAGCTCTGTCATCATTTGATTCCCGACAATTGAAGACAAAAAATGATGTATGAATCGTGAACGGAATATGTCAGCTCTGGAAAAGATCAATAATTATTAATTATTAATTGCATGCAGCAAGAGGCAGTGGCAAGTGGTTGTGTTGAATATAGAACCGATACATTTTTTTATTCATTTTATTATAAATTGACTCTTTCGAAAGAAATTGTTCATTGTGCATCGAATTGACAGAAAATCAGCAAGTCTCCGGAACGCTACAATATTCAAGAAAAGCTGCATCTTTGGCACGCACTAGACTTGGCCTTCAGGGTACATTAGTGGAACCGATTGACAATGGAGAATTTTAATCAATTGAATTGAAGGAAATCAAAATAATAATGGAAATGGGGAAGATATTCCTATGAAGATTAGTTATGCTAGATATGATGAAATGCTTTTTGGTACATTTGAAAGGAGAGCAATTTTTTCATTCAGATGCCTGTGCTGAATTCATTTCGTATATTGAGCGATACTTTCATTCGATGCCACCTTTTCAATTATTGAATATGATGGCAATCATATCCAATATTCTAGTTAATGAAGATTTGTTCAGAAAAGATCATGAAATCACTATTCTCTATTTAATTCCACCATGGATTCATTATCTCCTAGCCTTATCCCGTGGAAAAAACTCAAAACAAAATTTTTCGATGTTGAATCTGTCGAATGAAAGTGTGTCAGCATCTCGTTGTACAAATTGCAAATTAGTCCCTCGTCATATTCGAGAGATAATAGATCTTGGATCTCTGCAGATCATCAGAGAAGAGTTTTGAAAAAAAATATAGAATTATCTGCCCAAAACCCTTTTCGAATATCAACATATTCAGATAAATTGATCATTTTATGTTAATCACAATATTTAAAAACTTTTTCAGAAGGTAGAAAAATAGAACTGCAAAGGAATTTATGATCATGAGAATGAATCGTGCATGAAACTGTAGAATTTTTTTTCAATCTCGATACCTCTTTAGAATTATTAATATGAGACAAGGAGGTATGGTATTGGTGAATAATCTTATTTCAGTATAGTGCAATAATGTTTGTACCTATTGTCAAATCTGAATATTTGCCTATTTATATGCAGTTGCAAAATGATCAAAAATTATGTCATAAAATGGTATCGCCTTCTCAACTATTTTCCAAGACATTGTCAGTATCATATCTATCAGTAGTTGTTGCATTCTAGTGAGTAAAGCGAAAGTCAATCTCTAAAACTAGGGTATTATCCGTGTATATTTTATATTTCAGGCAATGATTCATACCAAGAAGTATTCCTCATATTAAATATGAATCAGAATCAGATTTTTCGATATCATCGGTATTTTTTCAACGGCTATTTATAGGTGAATCAAGACAAATTTGCAATATTTCCGAAAAATTTGAATTGCACTGGTCGATACTGGACAATAATTCATATTTAACACAAAATGCACTTTTTGCAGTTTTGTGAACCCATTGTGACGCTTTAGTCCCGAAATGGGCATTTTATATGATACTTTCACTCTCTTCATCATCCTACAATCGTATAAAGTCTGAATTTTAAATAAGGGTATTCAGTTTCTGGGCAATCGAGAAATGACATGTCTTGACAACACATAGGTTATTTTTTTATGCGGCAAACTCTCAAAAAGATGGCAGGTATTACAGGTCATTTCGTCAAACCGGTTTTTTGGCAATGATGATATGGCGTTGGAAATATTTTTTTTCAAATGTCGGAAACGTGTGTCGTTTTATGACTGACAACAATCAGTGAAGTTGGTGTTCTATCAGATAGAAATCGTAGTTACCATGGTTACGTTCTACTTTTGCGGCATACACAGCAAAAGTGACTGTTCCCAATTTTGATATTTTCTCGAATTTTCACTCCTGTAAACTTCAACAGAAAAACTTATTCCCGAAAATGATTGAAAATCCATTTATTACTTTCATTCATATGAAGTATAAAATTTATTGATGCACCTGAAATTCTAAATATGAAAACAACCTAAAAAACACAGTGTCAATAAATTCATATTGGATAACATTGAACATTGATCTACATGGCAAAATAGTTTTCATCGGGAGCTCCTCCTTTGTTACGACTCGCGTTTTCCTGAATTTATAACCTTCATTTTGTCGCTTTATGGAAGCATGTACTGTTCAGAACTCATCTTTATCTGTTCGAAGTTTTATATTCAAAAACGATTTGATCATCAGAAATTGTGACCGAAGAGTAGAGCTCTTTACTTTCTGTGACAATCCCGAAAAATACGCTAGAAACTCGTTTTCTGAATATCGAAAGCCGATTCATGAACATCCCTCGATTTCGAGGGGATAAAATTGACAACCTCATTTGAAGCAGTTTTGCATGAAAAATATTTGCATGATCTTTGATATTTCTAGGATAGCATTTGTAATTCGGAAAAGTGCTATGTGAGGTTCGCAATTTGATTAGGAATGTCAAAAATCACTTTCTCGAATTTTCTCTTTCTCCTCGAAGATAATCATGTTTCTTAATACCTCGAAATGTTGTCAGTTATCACCCGAAGACGATCACAGACATTAGCCCGCGAAACATGAGTACACACAACTTGAAGCTTGATTTCAACTTTTGTTCAAGTCGATTCATTTTTCTTCATATAATTCAGTTTGATTCTACATTTGATATTTCAATTTCGTCATAATTTCTTATATCAGATGAAACTTTCAATTTCAATCTTCGACCATAATTCATTCCAATTTTCATGTTTGGATGTGTGTGCCTTATTATTTGATTAAATTTTTTTGACACAGGCATTTGATGAGATTTTCAATTCCATCCTTTTCAATTCATTGTTTCAATTGAAGATTTTTGATTCCATGAGCTTTTTGCAACAGGTTCCAGAAGTTGAATATATATATGAAACTGGGGTCTCAGAAAACCATAGAGTTCATAATATTTTGCATAAGTCCGCCGAACAAGGTTGACGATTACCATATTCTGATTGAAATTCATACATTCCGTTGGAATATTCAACGAAACTTGATAATACATTAAAATCGATTATTTTCGAAAAACAACATTCTGATCAATTATTTATTTAACATGAACCCGCGGTATTATTATTGAAATGAAGTTTGATACATACTGAATTATTTACTGATACTTCTATTTTCATTCGGATTTTATGATACCTGGAAGCAATTCTCTTTCAAAACAAGTTTATGGTTGATTTTTATGGTTGAACATGACCCAACAACTGTTGATTATGTACATGTGTGGCAATTACAGTTATCGAATATTTACCCGGAACGTCAATATTTATTCACAATTATAAACTATTTTGGTTTGAATTTTCACGACTCTCACTTTGCGGATCGCATATTTACCAAATATGGGAAAATATATTGATCGTAAAGAATCTGTAGAAATAAAATGACTATCTGATACTTTTGAATTTGATTTTGACTGAGAAAATGTGCAAGATAACCTGATGATTATGTTTTTACACTCCAAGCCAATTACACCAATATAAATTGATATTCCATGATTTGGCAAGGTTTCTTCTAAGTAATCATGAGGAAGCTATGGATTCAGAAAAGAAGTAGTGATGAAAGTATACATAAGGAATATATTATAAGTGATATTAGCTAATATGGATTAGAGTATTTGCGTAAAATTATAGATAATACATTATAAAAAATATCAAATCCCCACGACATTCTACTGTTGGAAATGGAACCAGCCCAATGTTGATATATAAGCCTATTTTGTAATCAGTTTTTTTTGTGGCAATAACGAAATCAACTTCCACTGTTTATTTTCATATATAGATTCACACGAAAGGGAAGTCCTGTAATGTTCAGAGAACACCGCGTGAATCAAGGTACAGTGGATAAGAATTAACAATCTCTTTGAATTTTTGAAGTTTGTGAGCCTCAGGAAAAATTTTTGGCAAGGAGTTTCAAAATTCAGCTGCCCTATTAAAATTATATCTCTGGGCAAGGGGGATTCGATAGGTTTTCGAACTCACAATGTGTGAGATTTCTGCACTCGTCGGGTCATCCGTGTTGCTACTGGTAAGGGTGGAACGATTGAAGATAATTCAGAAGAGCACCGAACGTGGGAATATCTATAGAAGAGAAACAATTCTCCTACCATTCTATGATGTTCCAACGAAGTGGGCGAGTCCGTCTCTGAGCAGAATCAAGAAGTTTCAATGAATGTTTTGGTTCCGAGGCCTACACATGGGAAATATACTCCAAGACCTGTGCCTTATAAATCGTTAGAAGCTGACGAAAGAGGAAGTATTCCTTCGCATGAAATGGAAATTTAAGCTTTTTGAAAGCATATTCCATTTCAAATGAGAGATCACCACGGATCGTAATTCCTGGCATCGAGATAATAGAAGAAGCTACTCCTGACATCTGAATATTGGATAAAGAGAGATCAGCTTTTTTATTTCTATTCATTCTATTATTTTTGAAAAGTCATCTTCAATACCTACAATTGACGCTAATGCCCCTCTGCATTCATATCAAGCAGAAACGAAGTGAGGAACACCTGCATTTTTTAAGAGGCTATCAGACGATCGATACTCCAACAATAACCACATATCAGACAAGAAACTCTCACAAACCACACAATTAAGGTAGTGAACTATGAGATGGCAGTTGAGAAATTAGATCCAGATGCCAAACTGAATCAAACGCTTTTGAAATGTCAAGTGCAACAGGCAACATTTGTCCGATTTTCTCGATGTAATGCTGCCAAATATGTGAAACACACGCCAACATATCACTGGTTGATATTTTATGACAAAATCCGTGTTGTCGATCATTACTTATTTCCGATTTCCTCAGATATTTGAAAAGCTTCATATTGATTGATTTTCCCATAACTTTGGAAATGATAGAGAGCAATGCAATTGGTAAAGTTTAATTTCCTGGCTAGGGATTGGCTGAATTCTGGCTGTCTTTCAAGACTTAGGAAAAATCCCTAGTTTTACGAATGATTGAACAATTCTAGAAGTGCTGGTGTCGATTCGGGCGCACACACTTCAAGAACGGTTGTTGGGATTCCATCAGATGCGCAAGCCTTGTTCATATTCAGGTTCATCAAAAAATTTGTTATATTCTTTTGGTGAAAAATCATTTCAGGCATAGGACTCCACAGGCGTTATATTCGTTTTGTTCCCGAAGGGTCAAAGTATAATTTCCATCAAACATAGCAAATATTTTCGCTTTGTGTTGAGCAGTGATCCATTTACTTTGGTCGAAAGGAAAAATGATCCGAAAGACAATTTTGTAGCTACAGCTTCAGCTGATCAGAACAAACGAGAACCGTTTGGACATTCAACAAGTTTTGACCTAATTGTATGATTATGAGCTCCTTTAGCAGCTTCAAATGTTTCACTACACCTATTTCTTACGTTGACATACTCGGATCTCGTTCCTGAACCTGGATTTTGACGCCAGTGATGGAATTCCACTTGTTTGTATGTGACATCCTCAGAGCAGCTCTAATTGAACTTTATATTTTCAATAAAGATTGCTCGATTCATGAGTGAGGCCAAAATTTTTGCAACGCGTTCTGAATTGTTAACTGTCATATATGTAGTATGGGTGAAAAAAAATCAGTCTATTCATTTTGGGAGGAAGCTTATTATTGGTGGAAAATGTTGAGTAATGTTCCAGAACAACCCATTAAAATTCCCACCCACAAACCTCATTTTTTTTCTGTCGCACGTTTTAGCCTACCAAAATCAAATTTTCGTGATTATCTCGAGAAAATGAACTCATAGGAACAACATTTCTCTTACAAAATTGTTCCTCGTGAAATTATACATAGGATGGAATACTCGAAAGTTAGCCTAGGCCTGATCTACGGCCGACAAGCTTTGTGAGAGATGAGCATTTTCGTAGTTTCGCAGATATTTCGCAATCAAAGACATGTATTCACCCAAATGTAATTCGGAGGAAATAAATATTTCAATCTTCAATTCCCTCAAGGTGCTGAAAGGCTCTGAGCATACATCGATGTTCTTCTCGAAGAATCCTGCGAACTTTCAGATTTTGATGACCATGCTTCTGATATTTGCCCAAAAATCGCCAAATTTCTCAATATACCTGTTCTATAAAAAGGTATTTTTTTTCATTTTCTTTCATTCAATGCCTCCTTCAAGGTTTCTAGTATGTCAAGCATTATTCTTCGATGTCATTTCGAACATGTGAAATACAATTCACTTAGATCGATCTGGGATGTGAGGTCATACAAGAATCTGGTGATTCTGAAATGCTGAGCTGCTTTGTCTGTGCGGACCAAAAGTTCCTGACAAAAAAAGAGGTATGAATCACCTACTCACATTTTTTTCAGATTGTCTGGACTACTGAATAAATATGACAGCTCATTATCAGTTATGTTGTAAGAACAACTATAGTATCTGTTCACTCTGATGTAGGGATGCTGTAGAAAGACAAGAAGAAATGTTCTGCTGTAGCTGTTCTTCTAAACGCTTTCCCGATAACCTACAGGAAACCAGGCTGAGTTTATTCCTGGAATGGAGTGTACAACGGTTGGATGGGTCAATCCCCTCCGACTTTCCAGATCTCTGAATACACACCATGCTCAGATATCTCTCCCAATACACTTAGTAAATCATTGTTTCCGCACGAAACTATTTATTTACCTTCATCGTTCTGTGAAAATTATATTGAAGACTCATTGTATCCAATGGTTGAAGTTAAATTGGCATAATTGGAACCTATAATACTTTCTCTATTAAGGATATATACGGAAAGAATTCTGTAAGATCAATCATATTCGAATACGGAATAGATTGAAGAGATATCGATAACACATGACAAAATATACGTATACATATATACACACATTTACACGCTGGAAAATCTTGGTCAACAAGAAATCGAAAGGAAAAAACAAGAAAAGTAGTAGGAAAAACGGTAAGTAAAATACTAATAAGAAATCTGAAAAGTCCAAGCAGTCGATAGAAAATTCAAGAAAGTCGTTGATAAATTCGAAAGGAAATTCAAGAACATCAATAATAATGATTTTGTCTGAAGAATTGATGATAAAGGAGCTGGAGGTAAAGTCGAATGAAGGGGTGTAGTTTTTCGAATCATTTTTTGTATCATATATTCACCCGATTAATCCTGCAACGAAACTCAGCAATCTATTCCAAAATATATGTTTTTCAAGGTGAGTATACCCATAAGTATCGACGACGAAGAAAAGTTTCAGGTCCATTTGGCTCACTCCTCTGCGCGAGAGCGTTGTGGAATGCACGTGTGTCAGCCACTGGACCGTGGACCATGCTGTTAATCTGATAGAGATGACACGCAGGCTCGTCTCGATCCTCTTTAAACTTTACCGGTCTCCCGCCGTGCCCATCACCGCAGCTTATCGCCAGTATCTCTGCCCGAAGATGCTGAAAAAGGAAAAGAAAATACTTCATGAGATACTTCGGATGCTCTTTGTTGAGAAACTCGAGTAATAGGATGAAAGAACGGCCTGGTGACTCTTTCAGGTCGAATTGAACATTTAACGATTGCTAACGGAATTGAAATCATCTATTATCTATTCTAATAAGAAAGAGGAAATGGTCTGAATCGTAGTATCTAGTAAACATTTTCTGTATTCTGAATACAAATACACCCATACAGTTCGCGCCTTATTCAATTGAAATTAGACAATGCAATTAGATCTCATTTGAAACATGTGTGAAAATGACCACACTGTAGTTGTTGAATTTGTAATTTATTATATTAATTTCATCAGAAGTTACTTGATTATCAGTTCGAAACTATTCCACAAAACTGTAACATTCGACTGCGATTCAATTCAAACTGTTTTATGATGATTGATAGTGGTGAGATATACATGCAAAAGGTAGTCCAGATAATACTTGCATTGATCTATTGCCAAAAATATCAATGAAAGTACCTAAAGATATTCTGTCTTGTTACTGGAGTTCGCGCTCTGAAAGCTCGACCCCCTCGAAGCCACTCAACCGTCCCCTTGAATCAAACTTATTAGCTAAAAACACTCGAACATCCCTCTGTAGGTGTGGAGATGAGAATCAAGCCTCCACCTAAACATAATGGGAGTGAATCACATGGACCTGGAATCCCAGAAAACCAAAAGGTGTGAAATATTTGGAGATCCTGCTAACGAAAACAGGTAACATTTCGCCAATGGAGGCAAGAAAGAAACGGTCTCTGCTCGAAACTAGCGGTCCATTTTTTGGACTCATGTGGGGAAAATATTCATTTTCCCACCCAAAAATGCGTAGTTACGACTGAATATCTTCACATGACTTCTTCAAAAATGAACGAACAAATGTTGAAAACATAATCGCAAAGAAAATAATCAGTGGCAACCACTTTCTTATTATTCACATAAAACTTGTTTTCTGATACCATTATTTACATTTTGCAGGATCTACCACCTCTTGAAGGACGCTAACATTTGGTTGCGACTTTCCATTTTTGGGTGAAAAGATACAGTTCTATACTATATACGGTAATTTTTGGTGTGTTCAGACAGAATTCTGACAGCACCCTGCTAGAAAATATTGTTTCGACATGGCGTAATTGTTATAAACATTTTTCTAGGACCACCTCAGGTCATTTGCAATTTTAAATAGTTCAATTTTTTTTTCCGATCTGCGACCTTGGTTTTCATTTCTGAGGAGATGAACCAATAAAACACGGTAAATAAAATTGAACTTCTCCAACACCCTGTAACATCTCCATCCAGTTTTAAACCACACGAATTCTTTGTCTGCGGTGGCACCATCGTCGTACGGAATCGAAGCAAACAAACGTCTGCTACCCGATTCATAATTCCTGCTAGGTGGTACAAGACAAACAAAACCGAAGTGAGATTGCGCCGAGATGCGCGTGGTAGTTTATCCTTCTACACCCACGCGCGCGCTGCAGTCGTGATTCATTCTTGGAGAACCAACATAGCTCGAAACCGTCAACGTTCTCCGTGCGACCTCGCTGCTCTCGCTGCTGATGCTGCCGGAGATTTGGTTGGCGATGTTGCCATATTCACGCAGTTTGAAATTCCTTCATTCGTTTAGTCACTTCATCGAGATCGACCAGACGAAGCTTTCCACCCTTTTTTCAGTTCAGAAACCTATCGTACATGAGGAACTGTTTTTGGCTTCTTTTTCTTTGAATCTGAAGTTTCTTCAGAGAAATAACATCAAGGAGTAGGAGAAAGAGTGTATTACCTTGATTCAGTTATATAGAATTTATACATGAAGTAGTTTGGCGTCAGATCGACTATTTTTGAAAACATTTGCTATATCTCGACAAAATTTCATAATTCTTACATTCCTATGCCTCTCTGAAGAGCTGAAGAGATAATTTTTTATGAGCGAAACATACACTCTGGACCTGAGAATGAAATGTTGTCCTGGTGAGAGCAATTCAGTTACGAACTAATTCTGTGTTTTCCTTTATTGTGGATAATTTTCCTGTGAATGTTATCTAATGATTGATCCAAGTTTTGTGGAATTGGAGTATAAATGAGCAAGAGAATGGTTGACTCAATACCCGCGATATAGAAAGAGAAGAAGCTGTCCAGAATTACTTATTTTTTAGGTGTATGAGTCAAACGTCAAACGTTTTTGACTAATTTACACGTACCTATCGATTTGTTGATTCTTTTTTCTTGTCAGATTTCTATGCAGTTTTTTCCCCGAAACCTCAATTCTTCATTCTCTTCACAAAAATAATCATGTTTCTGATTACCTACAGAACATCTATTTTCAAAAAAATGATGATCTTTATGAAGGGTATAAAGCTTTCATGGCCTATTCCTCATTTAGGAGAAAGACAATAGATGTTTGTCAAAATTTTTTCTTGGTCAGATGGTTCTGAATTGAAGTTTATTCAACTTGGTCACATTTGAAACAATGTTCACGAAGTCACGAGGCGAAACGTCACAAGGAATGCTATTTTTATTCGTGTTATATTCAAACAAAAACAGAAAAGAAAACAGGAACAGAAACAGTTCGAATCATTGAACATAACGGAATTAACATTGAGACTGAGGTTGTAAATTAGATCATTCACTCAAATTACTCACTTTGAGGAGATATATTTTTCTCGAAGTTTATTTATGTTCTCGTCCCAACATAGTGAGCTGATGATATTCAAATTCAAATTTTTTAGTAAAAATGTTCATTTCTAGTTAACTAAAAGTGGTTCTGAAACATATATAGAAAGTGTCATGCTAATATTTAATGATAATGAATTGCAGAGTGTCACCACACATGTTTCACTATACAATTTATTGCAAAGCAAAACACGTGTTGCGGATTCATAAACTACAATATAATGAAAATCATACAGAGACTTGATGAATATTTATAGTAAAGTCTCTTCACCAACAGAGCCACAACAATCAAGTTTGAGGGAGCAGAAGCCCTCTGATTATCCATAATTGATGCCTTAAAATTCAGTTGAGCATATAAGTACCTGAAAAATAAATAACTGTGAGGTGTTCTCTGAAGGCGAAAATAACGAAAACTAAGTCATCGAAAAACACCGAGACGCCTTATCAGACGATATTTAAGTTGTAACAATTCACGTAGAATATCTGTAGGCATCACATTTGTAATGAAGTTCCAGGGAAATTCTTTTTTTGAAGAAATTGACTGTACATCTCTACTAAAACTTGGTTACATAGCTTTCGGCGTACACTCCAACTCCGTCCTTATGCGATATGACCATCATATTCACTTCCGTTTTCCAAACCACTATTCTTACAAAAAAATCAGTTCTACTGAAAAAATCCGAAGACGCGGCAATCGCGCGCATGCCAGCCACCGTCTCACGGACGTACGTACCCATGAATCAGCGGATCCGACGAGGCCGCGCGGGGAGGACGCTGCTTAGGCCGCGCTCAGTTTGGATACGAATTTGTATCGTAAGTATACGTACGATCGTGTTAGTACGAATTGAGTGCGCACACTGAATGCGTTTCAATCCGTCAAAAAGGTACTGATCTCTCATTCGTAGAGTCATCTGTCAAAGTGCAATGAATAATATGTATGAGCCCACGATATTAGGGATACACTTAAAAACTTTTTAAATGTAATAAACTTACCAGACATATTCATTTCCACGGATATTTCTCGCCATGCCTTGCGTTGAACATCCCGTAAATGGTAACTCGAATCACTCTGATCCCACAAACATTTATGTCCGTGAATTAAGTTAATACAGTTTTCAACTTCCATGTTTACGCACGAACGTGTTTACAAATCCCAACAAGTTCGGATTGATTTCGGACGTCGAAACTACACGTACGTATAGGTACGACAAACTCGCATCCAGTATGTGCGCTTCCATAGTACTCAGAAGGTTCGGATCGTTCGTACGTATTGGTAGGTATACGCACGAGTGAAATTCGTACGAAAACGCGTCCAAACTGAGCGCGGCCTTAGGCACGCGGTCGGCACTTTGAGCGGCAGCCACCCGCGGTCATGGGCGGGGCTTTCCCACGAGCGCAAGCGTGACGCACACAGGCACGTGTGACCGCCGCTCGTCGTCCTCTGCGCGCTCGCTCTCTCTCGCTCCGGCCGCCAGACACACGGTCACACCACCCACCTGTATTGCGGACGCAGGTACGGGCGACGGAGATGGAAACGTACGGCGGTGGTCGCTTTGCCGCTGCTTGCCGCATACCGAGGTCGAGCAGGAGCGGACTAGCAGGAAATGCAAGGCGATCGGTTTCTGATCGGCGTTGCTAGTCGCGTGACAACGGATAACGAAAACAAGTGACGTGACCATACGTCCCGCTTTCAGGCAGTCGCCCCGGTGTAGTCCCGCTTTCACAAACTGATAATTAAAAATTTATTTTCCGCTCTTTTGTATAATATTGCCACCTCCTATAGAATGTATATTGTCTGACTGGAAATGAAGTAATATCATTATTATTGAATACGTGGCATGGCGCGCCACACGGATAAGCAGATTACCAGAAAGTGCGCCCGCCGCGCCAGAGTTGCCAACCAATCGATGAGAATTCCGCTACAATATCACTGCACTGCAAAACTGTAGTTTTTTATGAGTAGATTCATATGCATCATAACTTTGTATTTTTTACGGAATTACATCAAAGTAATCAAAAACCCGTGTTACTCAATCCCTTAAGAGATGGGATGAAACCAAAGGTTGCAGTTTTGCCAGGATCACCCTGGGCGACCCTGGGAAGCTGGATCCGAATAAATATTTGGCGATGACCAGGAAAGAACCTACATTCAACAGTGGGATTTCTGACTGGACACTGTCAACTAAGGAAACACCTCCATATTATGGGGCTAGTGGACACACCTCTATGCAGGGTGTGTGAATTAGTCCAGCAGCCACCGCCTGATTTTTCGAGTGATTAATAACAAGTTGAATCTCCGTAAGTAGGTTCGGTTTGACGAGAGGCCCAAGTTTTCCCTCTGTGAAAATTCTCGTTAGAGGTAGCTAACGTAGTGCGCAGGTGTGAAACATGTCGATTCGGCGGGGTGTCGAAATTGTCGGACTAATAGTGAGTTTTTTATTCACATATTGAGATAATTGGATAATACACTCGGAAAAACAATTGTCCTACAAAATGGATGGTTTGACTGGAGCGTCCTCCACTCCGAATATGTCGAAAAAACGAGGTCATAAAAATTATCAATAACCAGCTGTTTTTTTTATGCAGCTTAGTAAATACTTGTATAATGAAATGGCCACATAGTCCTACAAATTTAGTGGCAGGTTTTCCTAGTCCTACGCTTGGAAGTTGTCGATACCACGGTAACACTTTTTTCACACCTGCGCACTACGTTAACTACCTCTAACGAGAATTTTCACAGAGGGAAAACTTGGGCGTCTCGTCGAACCGAACCTACTCACGGAGTCCACGGAGATTCAGCCTGTTATTAATCACTCGAAAAATCAGGCGGTGGCTGCTGGACTAAATAGGAAGATGAAACTGCCAGGCATGTCTTATGTGAATGTCTGGAGCTATCGTCGATAAGAGAGTGTGTGTTCGGTGAGTCTTGACCTACACCTGCCGATATCAAAAAGATGTCCCCTGGTGACCTGTCCTCCTTCCTGGATAAGGCAGGATGGACAATGTCCTAGGAGGGCGACTCCTTAGGAGGATGTACAATGGGTCATATTGTGACCTTCTTGCTGTGGGTCTACACTCACACTCCCTACTCTACAGATACAGACCCTTGTTAGAAATTTCTAGAGTTTACATATTGACATTTGTTATCAGTGTGAAACAGTGATACGAAAGTGGAATGCACCAATTTTGCAAAAAAATATGATAAAATTTCCAAATTTTGATTGTTATTTTGACAACTTTGACAGAACGCCAGAGGATCCGTCCGATACGAGTTTTGTGGAATCTATTCGATTTTAGGCGCGTGATTCAAATTATATGAAACAATTCACTATTTCACGAAATATTATATCCTTTTCAGAAAAAAAAAACAAAAAAATTATGTCATATTTCTGAGTTGAATTATTTTTTGTACATTCCGCTACTTCGGCCCAAGTTTTCGCTACGCCGCCACGGTGGGTGTAAATCCGCTACGGTTGGCAATTCTGCGGCGCGCTAACGCGTGTGAGCTCAATAGATACACCCCTCCCGCCCGCGCTTACTCGATAGACAATGTTTTGTTTTAGGTCAACTAGGACGAAACTAGGATTGTGTAATGTAGCGATTTGTAACACAATAAAAATGCCCGAATGCAAGTGTTCCTCCAATATTAATTTGCTATGAAACTATCCATTTATGAAACAAAGGAAAAATGATACCGCAGATTATAGTATTGGACATGGTGGTTCCAGTTCCACTTTTTTCAAACTTTGCGGCAGATGAAAAAATATCTGGCTGAAATACCGAAAACGTTTGTAAAGAAATTTATTATATTTTTATTTACATTATGCGTTTGTCTGGAAGTAACGCACCTGTCGAAAGAGTTGATGAACAGAATGTGGACAAGTGATAAAACACAGTTAAGTGTCGCAGTAATGAAAACTATTTTGATTACGAAGATAAATGAATCTCACTGAATCATACTGAGTTCCACACTCATCTGAAAACAAGAACCTATATTTTGAAACAATTTTTTTCAGCTCACAAATACAAAAGTACGACTTAGAAGTCACGCCACTACTGGGGCTCAGTAAGTCGTGTTTAATTAATTATTTTGTGTCGTTCTATCTTCTAGATTGAAAAACTTGTGATACGCTAAAAAAAATATAATTTCGCAAATATAATCGAAATGTTCACGTTGAGAAAACCTGTGTATGCCAAAAAATACTGCGCCACGCCCCAACACTTTCTGTTATCCTCAACTACACGACGAAATTGCATGAGTTATAATCGACCTTTCACAGATGGGATTGGGTTTCTCATATTTGGATAATTCGAATCTACAGATTACTGACACAAGTTTAGATCCCGATTAGCACAAGTAGGTCCATGTGATATAAAATGGACATACATCATAATCCGTACGGATATCCATTGGTCATTTTTTTGTTTATCACTGAATATCCCACGTACACTTGATACGCTTCTGGACGGATATCCAGTGGATATTCATTCCAGATACCCAATGAACGTCCAGAAATGTCTGAATGGATTCCATGGGATGTCGGATGGATATCCATCAATTAGATTTCTAATGGATACCTACTGATTTCAACACAAAAATTCACTGAAACGTTATAAAGTTATCAGGAGAGATAAAATATATTTGAGTCGTATTAATGTCCTGAACTATCGAGAGAAACATCAAAATGAAATGAAGCATTCCATTAATACTGAGTGATAATTATTTTCACTTCTTCATTATCCATTTCATTCATTTCATTTCTTCCAATATTTCATTTAGCAGCGAGTACAAAAATTTAACGAAAGCAGTAGGTAAGTTGAAAGTAATTCTTCAATGAATAATTTTTAAAAACAATTACTCTCGGCAAAAAATATATATTTCCAATGAGGATGTGAATTTGTTTTGCATTACGCTTTGGATGATGAAGGAACTGAAATTGTTGGAATTTACCCATGCGAGAAATACTCGAAAAAATCTGGTTGATTTTTACGAGTATTTCCTGCGAAGCACTTTTTGCTTCAATCATCACGGGAATCCTTCTGAAACAAACGCAAACAATGATAGAAATAAATTACCAAATGAATAATTGATATATTTCACAGATTCATCAGCGCCATCAGTAGATCAGTGTTTGTATTTCCCGATTTTTGAGAAATGTTTCAATTTTCACCATGATCTTCGATTTCAAATCGTTGTGTTCTTCATTTGATTGGGAATAACTTCCACTGATTTACGTATAGAGCTAAAATATTAATGTCACAATTTGAATCGTTTTCCACAGATCACTCTCCTCCAGTAGCACATTGAAATTCTTCAGGTGATCGAGAAAAACTATCCACCCAAGTTCTATCAACTCGAGTTATGTACTGGAAGTTTTGAAATCGTTTCCAGCTTATGTTTCCAGCAAAGCCGATCCACCAATCTCCACATACTTTCTATAACTTTCACCATGATACCAAATTTTAAATCCTTGCATACTTCATTTATTTCTGAAGAATGTCCAATGAACGACCTTTCCTTCAGAAACATTTTGAAATTCTTCAGGTGATCGAGGAAAAGTATTCATCGGAGTTCCATCTACAACCAACCTTGAGTGATACAAAAAATTCACAGTGAATTGACAAGGCTAAGCCAAGTAATATTTCAATGCGGTTTTCTTTATTTCTCGAACATATACAAACAAATTTCTCACTCGAAGGATCACAGTTCATAACCGGGATGTCTAAATATCTCAAATATAACAAATTATTGATTATTATCGAAAAGATACGTTGCGTACGAGCGATAACTCAATCTCAATGTTAATTGAATACAAAAATGATAAATGAAAGTGATTCCACTCATTCTTCATCAAATATTCACTTTTGACAAAAGTTCCACTAATCGGTATCCAGTGGATATCAACAATGTCCATTTCCGAAATATGTTTCTTATGGTTGTCCAATGGACTATCCAATGGTCTATCAAGTTTTAGATGTCAAATGGATATCCATTTCGTGCACATGAATATTCGTACGAATAGAGGATATACTGGTCTACTTGAGCTGTAGCAGTTGTTGACCACAACCATACAACAAAATTGGCTGGATTGGAAAAAACATCAGTGTATCATAGGCGAATTGAAAACGGGTGTTTTTCACTTCCGGCAATCGTTGGTTTCCTAGATACCAACCCTGGTAGGTGGGATATCTCGATTGAATACACCAACGGACTCGGTAGCACTGTGTTGTTTTTTATCTAGGTTCCTCTAAAGACTGAATATCATACGCGTTACCTGAAAAATCAGTAATGGAGGGAAAGTAAATGCCGACTGAATTGAAATAAAACATAATCGAGATCTCTCTCTGCTAAAAACAGTTTGCTTAGGATTATATGCCAAAGTCTCATGAACATTAATGAAAATATCAAAATTGCATTTCAGGAATATCAGGTAGAAGTCGTCAATGTCATTGTATCCATGGTATGTGTGTTTGGTTTCGTTACCTTCAGCGCCATCCTGAATAATACAAGCATCAGCGTTCTCAGCGGTTGGTGTTGAATTCATTTTCTGTATTCTGCGGTCGTGACTAACATGGCTATGTACAGTGGGGCACAGAGTCTGAACCACATAGATATTTCCATCATTAGTACATATAGTGAAAGTTTCACTTCGCAGTAAGTTTTGCTTGGAGACTGACTAGAAAAAAACTTACTTCAGTTGTCCCGTGCTATTCTGGACCTAACATCTGGTAGTTTTGAAAAATGCGAAGAAAATTGTTCAGTTCAGTTTACCCCGTCTGTAGACTCACCACTACCCATACAACCCCACGGTTGTGGTTCAGAAAGTCTTCCGTGAATCTGGACAATGGTTCCTTCATGAGCTCTTTCGCCTGTCCTATTCCTGGGAGCTTGTTCCACCAATCAATCGATTCAGCTCTCATCCATGAATTGATAGACGTCTTTGTACGTGCTTTCGCTATACCGTAGAAGGGTTCTGGAACGATCATAGCCTCAGATCCACCTTCGCGGGATTGACGTTGCCCTTGTGACCTTCATGTCCGGGATCCAAGCTAGGGTGACTCTATTTTGGGAACCTAGTTCCTGGAGTGCGCTCAGACAGCCCACCAGTCGTGAGAAGATTTGGTATGAGCCGAGCGCCTTTATTGCCGCCTGGCTGTCGAACAAAACAGCAATGGTTTTGTTTACGACCTTCCTTCCTGTTTGGTTCTCCTATACAGTATTTGATGGCCGCTGATTCTGCCTGAAACACTGTTGCATTACGTCCAAGGCTGAGTGCACTTATCGTCTTTTCTCTGCCTCTGTATATACCAGCTCCTACTCCCCTCGAAGCCACCTGTATGCCAAGTTTCTTCCGCTTCAACCGTCCTGCCAGTTCTTTCTACTTGGTATGATGATTTTAGAATCGTTCTGTTAGTTTTACTGCGGAACTGTGTTATTCGCTGGCATTCCTAGTATTGGATCTGCCTTCAGTTCATTTAACAGTTTCAAGTATTCTACTGCATGTGACTAGCTGATTGGAGTTTTTCCCTGCCTTAGCCTGTGTGCTGCCAGTCGAGCTTCCCTTGGTATGTAAATATTCAATCGTGGAAGTCCGAGCAGGACCTCAAGTGCTACACTTGGGGTCGTTATCATGGCTTCCGCGACACTCAGATAGTACCCTGAAGGATCTGCTCTCATCCACCATGTCACGACACCATATGTTATCATGGGTGTTATTACCCTTGTGTTAAACCATAGTGTCAGTTTTGGGTTCAGTTCCCCGCTTTCTTCCCGCACATTCCATATTTGTAATTTGTAATTACAAATATGGTTTCCAATGCCTGTTAGGAGAAACAACTTCTCCCATTTTTCAATTCTTTTACATGTATGATTGTTCATATCTTTTAATTAAAGTTTTATATTATATTTGTACCATTAGGTCGATGTGATTGTGAAATGTTGTCCTTCATGTTTTCATTAAAAAAGGATTATTAACCTCACATTCAGTTCCTGATGAAGAGCCAATAAAGACTCGAAAGTTTGAACAGAATAAAGAGTTCACTTTTTCCAATTCCTTGTTGACTGCACACCCGAATATTTAAAGGATTCTTCTATATATATATATAAATATATATAAATATAAATATATATATATATATATATATATATAAATATATATATATATATATATATATATATATATATATATATATATATATATATATATATTATATATATATATATATATATATATATATATATATATATATATTCCTTATTATTTTTTTGATAGGCAAAAGTTGAGTTATACGCAGCAACTTCTCGGGGTTGATTGAAAATCTGCCCTTCTACACTTGTATAGATTCCAATATTAATTCTTATTTTTTTCAGATTGTGGTTGGATACAACGCCAGAAAACTACGGAGCAAATATTGATCCACCACAAAATAATGACGTTCAAATACTATTTTAAAATTATTTTGATTTCAATGCAGATTTATAATTCACGTTCAAAAGAACTACAAAATATATCATTCAATTGAAAAATTCAAAATGTATTCAATGAGGGGACAAAATATAATCAGAGATTATTCAGAAAATCTTCAAAACAGTTTCGGTAGATTCAAAAAGTATTCAATGAATATTTGGAGAACGTTTCGAAATATTCAATTGTAAAAAGGGTTGGAACTTTTCTGAGTATATTTCCAAAAATTCTCGCAATAGATATAGTCATGAATATTCGAAATGTATGTAGGTACTGAATATTCGAAGAAATTTCGACAGAACTACGTTTTGGAATGAATACTTTTCAGAATTGATTGAAGGGAGATTTGAAGTTCATTGAAAGAAGTGGTTTACAATATCCTCAAAACATTTTGAAATCAATATTCAACATATAGTATACACAATGAATATTCGAAGTTGAAAGATGAAGAATTGATAAATATTCGATGAAGATTCAAAACTGATTCAGAGAAGGATCAAAACTTTCAATATAAAAAATGCTAAAACTGTTGATCACTCGCATCACACACGATATAGACAACATTCGATTGATGTACCAAAAATGTTTAAAACTATTGGACAACGCAGCTATATCTACCTTGCTCCTAGGTTATATAATTTTGTGCCCGCCCGTATCAAGGATGTGGTCTCGGTAGTGTAGTGGTTAGCATATCTGCCTATCAAGCGGAAGGCCGGGGTTCGAATCCTCGCCGGGCCACCGTGCTGGGTAATCGCACGTTAAAAGGTAAGGCCTCGTTGATCCATTGCTCGCACAAGTTTCGACTTCTGAGGGTTGACGTTCGTTAGCTGGTTAACGAAAACGAACAACAACAACAACAACAATAAACTCCCTTATTATCTTCAAATCCAGAATCAAAACATGGTTGAAACATACTCCCAGAGCACAAATTCACCACTGGATCGATATCAAAAATAATTGATTATGAAATTTAAATCTTGTATGATTACAATGTATATATAGGAACGTGTGTATATGTTTATTTTCATGAGTGTGTTTAGGTATATGTATGTGTATATGTCTATATGTATATGTAAGTATGTTGTTTTTTTTCCTACTGTGTTCATTTGATCATTGATTGATTGAATATAAATGAAAAATTGCATCGTAGGCGTAAATATTACTAATAATATTGATACCCACGCACAGGCTGAGCCTTTGTGGGTTTTTCTTTTATTTATTTGCCTAATTGATAAATCTACTAATAGCTATTCTTATCTATATATGATTTCTTTTTTAACCTTGTAATCATTGCCATGTGAATTTTATTGAATGGTAAATAAATATATATTATTATTATATATATTATTAAATTCAGATAGCAGTATTCATAATCATTTATTTTTTCCTGGAAATGCCAACCTTGTTAGCGGAATGCGCGTCTAGTGCAAAAATATCAGTTTGGGGTTAGGAAAAGTTTCAACTTTTCAATCTCATCGTTTAATTTCATCCGTTATATTTATAATAGTTCCGAAGTTGAATCAAATTTGTTCGGAAACATATTCAAAATATTCTTCAACGATTTTCAGGAATGAAGCTTGAAGGTATATTCAATGAAGATTTAATACTTATTATATAAACAAATATTTTATTGATATTTCCAAGATTCTCTTGCTACTTGGGTTGTCAATTAAATTGGTTTATATTCTTGATAATAATTTTCATCGAAACTATTAGATTTATTTTTCCACGAAATATTTTCTGGTATATAATTTGTAACTTGCTTCAATTGTCTGAGAGGTTAATTACCTTATCTTCAGTATTTGCTCTTTTATAAGCCATGAAAGATATTAATGAGGAATATCTCAAATTTTCATGAACATACGCCGACAACTAATGAACAAGTATAGTTTCGAATGTGTGCATATACTAATTCGAAAGAAAATTACATTTGTGAAGTTTCTTTTTTACGACATATTCAGGTATATGGTTGTTTTTGTAGAATGTGAAAAACATTTTTGAAATATTTTGTTATAATAATTGAAAGACCTATCAGAGTTTTTTTTTTTAGAAAAAATCATTGTGTGAAATGACGAAAAAATTGTTTCCGAAACAAAAAAATTATTGTTTCAATTCATATTTTTTCCAACGAGACACACCGAAATACAAAAATCATCATGCATATTAATTTTGAATGGTAAAACATGAAAAAAAAAAGTTAAGTCCCCATACTCGATTTTTTTATTTAGTTCCAAGCAGAAACTAACATATGATCTTTTCAAATGTTCAAATCAATATTCGCTAGTAGTTGGAAACAACGTGTTACGATCATTTTCGTGGTGGTGTGACGGATTAGCAAGCGTTGTATGGAGCTCTTTCCACCACGGATTTTCACTGGTTAATACTAGTGGTAGAACTTTGGTGATGAAACTTTTCTATAGAAAGTTTGAGGCAATAATATGAGCATGCATGAATGAATGTCGACGAAACACGGCATTGTAGCTTCTATTCGGAGAGTTATTGATGAACTCGAGGGGGTGTTCTTCTTGAAAAAAATGCAATTCAGGAGTAGTGTGACCTATATGATATAATCTATAATTGTAACATGTAACATGCTTCTTGCTAGCGCTAGAGTTTTTAATATTGGTTCAAGCCCAGATGAGGAATGCAGGCGCCTTAAGCAGAACATATTTTGCAGCCCCTCAACTCTCTCACATCTCATTGTGAAGGAACAATATACGGATAAAAAATATTTTGAAAATTAAAAAGTAGACGTTGTCCTGTACACGTCTCAAATCCAAAAATTTCACACACCTGTCGACTGACGACCTGACCTAATTTTTATGTCTCGGGTCGTAGACAGAAATAAAATTCCCTCTTTACAAGAATTTTCACCAGTTCAGCTATTATCAGTTATTGGCACCGATTGAAAGATATGTAAACATAGGCCAGGGTGGTACGAAGTTGACGAAGCGCCTTTAATATAAGCAATGAGCACTAGAGCACTGGCCTTAGGAAAATAATTTCTACGGAGATTTGTAGCATATCTTGAATTGAACATAGCTTAATTATTATGTATAGGAAATTTGCGGAAGTTTGCTGCCCCCTGAGATTTACCGCTTTAAGCGACTGCTTAACGCACCTGATAGGTGATCTGGCCCTGTATTGTTTGTAGTAATACTAGTAATGTAGAAATTTCATGTTTCTTCCATCATTTAAGTTTTGGTATACCCCCTTCACACTTCCCATGAACAGATAACGAAATATTGACGAGATTTACTGGAACTATCACCTCATATTTACAGACATGTTGTGGTAATAGTGATTGCATTGTTGTTTACGAGCTCCAAATAAAATCAGTTACGCAGATAGCAAATACCCATAATTGTTTTTCTTCAATGCAAAATGTTATTTCCGGAAAACCTATCAGTGGATATGGAGTAAATATTTTTCAGAGTTAATTATGACATCACAATCAAAGCATTACGATGCAATTAGTATCAGGAACTGAAATTTCGAAAGAACAGTGTTTCGTTTTAGTTTGAATAAGGGTCCTGAAATGCCTGTTAATGTTCTGTTTATGCAAAATCACCTAGGACTAATGCAAAAATGATATGTCGATGGTAAAAGTAATAAAAAAGGGAGATAAATGCATATGAGTTGAATCTGGTCAATTCCATCATAAACAACTGCTAAGATTCCAATATTGATATTATAGAAACATCATCATTTCAAATATCGCAGGCATCAATTATATAATCACTGTTTGCAATGGCTGTGACAATGATGTTGTGGAAACAGAATAGTGGAGCGAAAAATGCTCGTGAAAAAGTTCCAAAGATACAAAAATATTCAAATTTTCAGTTAGCTTCAGGTCAGAAATTCTCTGAGGTGTGTTTATTGAAAATATCTTACATATGATCACTGAAGTTTCCCATTGTCTTGAAATGGATTTTTTGAAGATACTGTTCATAAAAATTCCTTTCGTGAACTTGGACACAAAATGTTCGATTATCCAAAGTGCGCATGTACTTTTCAATATTCTTATATCTCAAATAATATTTCATGAAAAATAAGGATTTACGGCTACATCCATCAATTTTTCAACATATTCCATTTACTGGTCAACATTAATGAGAATTGTCATTTTCAATTTCCACTTTTTGAAGTTGGTATCAAGTCTTTTTTTCGCATTTTCACGAAGGAAACATCAAATCATCACATCGATACCATTCGAGCTAAATTTTAGAATGATGCATATTGCGCCATGATATCAGGGAGATATAACAAGTCTTATGTTCATATTTCCCAGCCCGGGCTCCTTTCAGAGTAGGTACGCGCAGAATCTTTTTTTCTATATTGGGTAGACACGCTATCAAAAATAAACCCCATTGGTGAGGTATGAACCTGATATCGTGTCACACGGCTCTGACACATAGACGTTTAGGATTCACGAACTTGTTCACTGATTTGCTTTCAAGAACTAGAAGAAAATTATTGTTGACCAAAGTTCAAAAAAATATTAAGAGTTCTCCGTACGAGTATTGTGACCGAAATTAATTTTGAGCACATGTCTCGACAACCAAGTTGGCTTCATAATCATAATTCATCAGTTTTGATCATCTTCTGATGTCGGCAACTTGAATGACGAAGCATTATTTGCTCGAAATGTTTTCAAAATTTAAACATTCAAATTTGATGAATATGCAATTATATTTGACAAATAACGCAGGCATTCAGGTGTTAAATCTTTGAAAGCAATTTCTGGCATTATAAAAACATATTCACTCGCAGCTAAAAGCGAACCAAATACCCATTACCGACCTGTATCAGTTCATAATTACTCGAACACGACATGGAGTTACTAACCATCAACTCACAACCTTGATTACAAATGCAAGCCTAATCAACATCCTCTAACGACCCATTTAACAGCAAGCAGGCATTCAAAACCAACAAGTGCATAGAAATGGTTCACCACAATGATGCCTCGGTATTTAGTGAAGCAAAGCCGAGAGGAATCAACAGGTAGCTGAAATAATTATAGCCACTATCAAATCCTGCTCTGCTTGAAGGCCGAAATGACGCGGATACGACCGAATGAGCCTGGGAACGCGCCGAAGCATTCGTCTCATATAATAAAACCCCTCCATCGGGATGCTGAATTGTTTACGGCGAAGGACCAACTTGTTCCCGCATAACCACGCATAACTTTGCAAACGCTCTACGGTGACAGTAGCGATAGCACGTAGCAGTTGGTAGTCAGTCTGTAGTAAAAGTTCGAAGTGTTGAGTCAATATAGTGTTCCGTGGATTCTTGCTGTGATAAGTTATAATGGTAACTATGACTTCGGTTGTCACGAGTACCAGCATGATTCAACCCAGCAGTTTGTCACCTACTCCCAGTACGACGAGTGGTGAGGGTTCCACCACCACCAGAAGATCCAGTGAAAATAGAAGGGTGAGTTTTCAATCAGAACTGATTCAATTATGTCAATTTGTTCATCCACAATCTCGAAGCTTTTATAATCACCTAACGATCCATTGCAGATTTTTTATCTGATATTTAGATGGTATTTAGGCGCCACACTCTTTTCAAATTGAAAATTATTTTTCTCGTTGACATCCGTTCTTTAATTTTAGTGGATTAAAATTATCTCTTTGGCGTCAAGTCGATTTTATTACACTCTCAGATTTCCATTAATGAGTCATAATAATCTATTTTACTGCATATCGACCTCCCGCGATAACCCATAAGGTAACATTCTACTTTAGGGTAATTTAAGATTTTTCTCAATTACGTTTTCATGATTGGAGGTTTTTCAAATCCTTCGTAGAAAAAGTGTGTTCTAACAAAATATCTTTGATTTTGAAGGATGTAATAATATTTATACTCCTTCAGTACAGAACCTGTAACCTTTTTGAGATACCTTATCTGAATAATCCTTGACAATTTAGGCCGACGTGTCAGAATCATATTCTCTTTATTCTCGATATTGTGATCCTTTTCAAAAAAAAAACTTTAGATGCAATTTTTCAGTGGATCTCAAAAAATTATGTAACAGCTAGAGGTATATAAATTTATTTCTATTGATAATTTCGTAACTATTTTTACTGCTCGACACCTAGTGGATGTTTCTGTCTATGACTGTGTCACGAGACGTAATACATTGCAAATTCAATTTTTACCGTAGTATATTAGAATTGATAGATGGGTGTTGTGCAAAACAGGAGAGAACTACGTCGTCGCTGACATTTTGTGAATTTTATTCACTTCTCCGATAGGTACTCGAACGTAATTAGTGGTAGCACCAATCCAGTACCCAGCTATGAAATCTATATAAAGAATAACTTCCCTGTCACTTAAAGATCGCGAATAGTCTTCACGTCAAAACAATTTTTAATTCGAGCCAACAAATCCCTTCTGTAAATATCCTGTGCGAATTTTCGCTACGTCCGACTCTTCCTGTAAATGATATTTGATCACGGTCAGTTCTGATCTAAAATTAAAACAAAAGATCGCCGTCATTGGATCGATGCCAATACTGGCACGCTTCTGTGGGTTGCTGACGTTGAGCAATATCTTGTCTTTCCCACGGTTTTATTAACCGATTTCCTTTCTCTCTTTTCAGAGCAACAAGCCAATTATGGAGAAGAGGCGGAGAGCGAGGATAAATAACTGCCTCAATGAATTGAAAACACTTATCTTGGATGCGATGAAAAAAGACGTAAGTGTATATATGCGGTGACCTTTGAGGCATTAGTCAATTCACTATTTTGTTTGTCGGCATGGAATTGAATTGTGATTCGAAAATCACTGTCTGGCAAAATAAGTATTAACATGATCTTCTCAATTCTTTTTAATTTTGACACCTGATTATCAACCTATAATCAAATATTCTCTTAGAATTATGTGGTTTTTATCTTTACATTTATGAACAGATTAAAATTTAGATATAAATGATATCCTTTACCAGAATGCGATAGAATATTCTTGGTAGTAATCCCAAGGATTATGAAAACATTATTCCTAATGCAGTATCACTCGGAAATATGTTTCCTCTCATTGGTATCATTTTGAGTGGATGGTATCTTGTGTTTTTCTTTTTTGTATACGGTTCAACATGCAACTTTTCATCAACCAGCTGACGAATGTCAACCCCCAGAAGTCGAAACTTGAGCGGGAAACTTCACACAAAAACCTTTTCAATAGTTACAACAGTATGTTCGATACCACCAGATTGTTATAGGTACCTGTATTGTGGTAGGTACTTGAAATACTCATTAAGATGAACCGCTTGAAACTAGAAATGGAAATGGATTAAAAGTGGAATGTCTTAGTCACTCCGGAGATAAAGATCTGAATTTAGTTGTAGAAAAAAGTCAGCTTTCATAAATGAATAAATATCCGAGGAAATTTCTGTCACAAAACGTCATATAATTTCAACTTTGACCAACTATGCGAGCCACATATATCAATTATTTCCTCAATCTAATTGAACATGATGATGATAGTCGAAACGATAACAAGATAATTCAAATAAAATGACAAATTGTTGAGAGAATCATAGGGTCGGCATTTTCGCAGATCAAAACGAATGCGCATTATCTTTTGTTGCATGAAAATGATTTCGCATTATCTGATAGTAGGGCCCCAGAGTCGACTGCGGTTTCGGTTCATCTTTGGACCATCAACTCCAATTCGTCAAAAAGAAAAATGGATGACTTAACGACCGCAACGATGTCAGTTGCATGTATTACATCGACATACTAATCTTATAGTTGAAAAAATCTGCTCGATGTCATGAAGAATAATAATTGAAATAATAAATTCCGTGGAATGATTGAAATCGGATGGTGAATTTTCAACACAATAGATTCTAAAACTATTCCTTGAATAGGGAGCTATCTTTCTGATCAACTGATCATCACCTGATGTTGGAATTACACTATTTATTTAGTGGTAACCTTCCACTTGTTTACAGTATTTCCACTATAGAACGGTACTGCAATATTTCAGATTAGATAATTGGTTTTCGTTCGGAGGAGACCTTGCAGACCTTTTCTATCACGATATTATGGAACATACACGAAATAAATAACAAACAATATACTCATTTTATATCGTATCATTTTACGCTTCTTCGCATCTAAATAAGTCTTCATGTTCATACTGCTCTATGAAATGACCAACAAATCTGTTTTTTTGTTTCTAGTTTCCAAGGATTATTTCCATATTCTACTGTTTGTTTTTCTAAATTTAACCTGATATGCTCCAAACGGGATTGTCTAAAGATAGCGTTAAATACGTCTATATAAGTCAGTTGAGATTGTTAATCGCTTCACAAATAAATCGTAATGTATTTATATCAATTGTTGAACCTGAAATTGTGCACGTGGTAATTATTATTCAGTACATTCTATTGAATTAATTTGCATTATTCTACTTAATCTCATTATTTACCCAGTCTGTTTATTTATAGAAGTTTTCATGTAGAGTGATGACGTCGTTGAAAAACAAACGCATTAAATTTCCACGAAAACTTTCACTGTACGTATGTACTGGCGTCGCGAGTATTCATTTCACCTGACAATTACTGATAAAGCCAGGACTTCTCGTAAATACAATTCATCAATTTCTGTTTTATTGAAACATGTGCATGCTATCACATCAGTTCATTACAATCTGATTCTATTATGCACGAATTGGGTAATAAATCTGAAATGATGACACCGTCAAGAATGAATGTGTTGAAAAGTAGATGGCAATTACTTTCCAAACGTGTGTTCTTATTGTAGCTACAACAAATTCTGTTGAATTGACTGATGGGACTATGGATATGAGAAAGAATCGTATTCGAATTTCAGTATTCATGGATTAAAACCTACTTTAGTACCTTCAAGTAGAAAAATAAATTATCATGATTATATAATAAATAGATGGTAGCACATATTCACCACTCTTGAGTTATCATTGAGTGGAAACAGAGTTGCAACAACTAAAAGAGTTTTTTGTTGCAGCCAGCTAGACACTCAAAATTGGAGAAAGCTGACATATTGGAAATGACCGTGAAACACCTACAGAATCTCCAGAGGCAACAAGTCGCAATGTCGGCAGCGGCAGATCCATCTGTTGTCAACAAATTTCGTGCTGGATTCAACGAATGTGCAACAGAAGTTGGTCGATTTTCTGGACTGGATCCCATGGTGAAGCGAAGACTCCTGCAACACCTTGCCAGTTGTCTGTCTCAAGGTTCGAAAGCGCAGGAAGTACCACAAGTTCAAGTCCATATCCTCCCCAATAACCAGAAGTCGGTGGAGCAACAAGTTCCACAGAGTAACGGTATCATTTTTACCAACGTTAATGGAACCGGGATGCAACTTGTTCCGACAAGGTTACCAAATGGAGATATTGCCTTGATAGTACCTACCTCATCACACTCTCAACAACATCCTGCTGGAAATTCGCCAATACCCCTTCTCGTGCCTATAGTACCAGAAAGAACTTCTTCAGCAGCGTCGGCTACAAGTACTTCTTCGAATTATTCACCCAGCCATAGTCCAGAACCAATGGACACCATGTACAGCCAACCAAAACCTCTTTCCTTGGTAGTGAGAAAACCTGTTGAGTCCATCGAAGAAAAACCTTGGAGACCGTGGTGAAGTAAATTATGCTAACTACCAATTGTGATCTTTGTAAAAATTGTGATATCCCCGATTATTTGAGATATGAAAAAATCAGTATTAACATATACCTATAGCGCAAATGATACCAGTTGGGTTGTAACTCTTCTTTTCTCATTTGTTCTCGAAGTCGAGTAGTTCTGGTAACTGTTTCCAACTAAGATTAGGTGAAAGCTTTTAGTGAATTCGCTAGAAATATGCTGAAGACGATGGAATATGGGCTGATCATGGGCTCACATTTCCATAGAGAATTCCAGAAACCAGAGCAAACAGAAAATGTTTTTTATTGTATAAAAGTTTTATTGTGATTAAAAAAATACTTAGTATATGTTTGAAATATGTAATATATATTATCTATTAGTTATGAATATTGTGCCTTATAAACAGCAAGATCGCCGATGTCTTCCGATAAAGTTGGTATTCAATATATTTAATACTATGTTTGTGAATCCGAAATATATATTTGTAAATAATTAAAATATCATGAGGAATTTTTGTTTTTTTCCAGAATCCATTTGCCATTTAGGAAAACTGTGAGCTGATAATTTGGTGTTGATTTCTATAAAATACATCGAATTTGTTCTTGATGTCCAATCAATTTCACATAATAACTAATTGATTTTCACTCAATGATTTGAATTGGATTTTCATTTAACTAGCTCTGAGAACCCGACACGAAGCTACAATAAATTTGGGATCAACAAACGACCGCATCGATACTTTCCATTGATCCTCATTCAACATTCGCAAATGAAAATGAACTTTTTATAGGTATTTTATAGGTATCATTAGTTTATTTTCCAAATTCCAAAATACATCAAACAAATTGTATTGTTATCCCTATCACTTATGCTTATCATTCATTTCTATCTTTGATCATTCTATCTTCATATGAAGCTGAACATTCTGATTTTGAACAAACAAAATCACAACGACTTGCCTGTTTTTCCAACTCTGTTAAAAATTGCTCTATTGATTGGTCTTGACCTTGATTCATATTATTGAATTTGAAAGTCTCTATTGTCGTTTTACTTTTTGGGAGAAAATGTTGGTCGTAGGCTTTGATAACTTCGTTGGAAAGTTCCTTTGTTTCTGCCTTGATATCGTTGAAAATGTCCGAACCTTCGTCACCGATCACGCTCAAGAGGAGAACTATTTTGATGTTATCACTTTAATTGTATTTTTAAGATGCTTTCAAGAATATGTCCAATAATTTGATCTAATTCTCCAAATTGCAAGCAAAAACTGGAATTTTGAAATCGGCCACAGTTCGTTATACTTCCAACTCTACTCTGGTTTCACTTCTGACACTATGATTTATAGGAATTAATATTTCATTTCCCAAATTCCAAATTACATAAAAAAAAGTATTGTTATCCCTATCTCCAATAAGGATACATCATGAACTGAAGTAAAATCGAACCAACATATCAATATGATATCCCGCTATACTGGTCCTGTTAATGGATGAAAATTATCTTATATCTGATTGAATATGCCAATAAATATACCAGAGATGGGTTGACCCAAGAATTTCAGTCCAGAATATGAGTAATTAACGAAACTAACAGAAAGCTTCACTATTCAGGTAGGCTATATTCAATTATGATTGGAAAAAAATTATCTCTGACCGTCCTGAACTATCACGAATAAATTTGAAAAATTATTTACTGAGAATACTACTATATACTACTCTGAAAAAGCAACTTAACAATGTTTGTGAAAGATAAGATTAATAAAATTGATAGTTTTATGTTATCCCAACTAGAAAATTATCACACAAATATAAGTCTCATTGTCAACTGGGACTGTACCCTAGATGAAAAAATGACTTTGTATTACATGTATAGCTAGGAAAAGAACACGGTTGATATATGCAAAGTATCTATCTCCACCAGAATCTTTTTGTAGTTTGGTTCTTTTCTTCCGGTATTCTAGCGTTTTCCTTCCAAGTTGGAGTTTTTCTCTCTGCATACTCAGCTTTTCAGCATAATATGTTTTCGAATAAACTTTGATATCTGTTAGAATATCATTCCTCTTTGTGTAGGAAGAGGTGAGCCGTTTTCGTTTTCTTTTTGGCTCTTCCTGTCTTTCAGGTAAGCTTATGACAGGAGGATCCTTTTATTCATTTTGTTCATGAGCCCTAGATTTTGATGGGATACTTTCCATCACTGGTACATCTGGATTTGATTCTACCTTATGTCTCGTATGGAATAGACGTGTTTCACTGTCCTGTCTGAAAAGAATTGTAAATTTGTGAATTATTATTACAAACAGCGAAACACTATTGGATTTGATTATAGTTAATGAAAATTCTGTGGTGGAGGGGGGTGCCATCGATAATAACGGTACCTCTGATCACTTGATAGTTCAATGCAAAATTAAAGTTGATGATGATAAACGGTCTACTAAAATGTGTACATACAAAAATTTGAAATTTTTTTTCGAAGAGACTTAAACAATATGCTATTCTTCCAAATCAACGATCAAGAAAGCATTGATGAAAAAGTTTGTTCATTGATAAATAACCTTCAGAATTTATTTGATCAACATGCTCCCATTAATACTTCTAGAGTCACCAAACCCAAAGCTCCCTGGCTAACGTTTACTTTGAGGCAAATGATGTCCACGAGAGATGAAGCACTGGGAGTATTAAAAAGAAATAGAACCGAGGGACGGCTGCAATATTATAAAGACATCATGAACTATGTTAATAAGGCTATTCAGAGAGGAAAAAAAAAGCATATTTTTGTTATCAGTTAGAGAACACGAAGAGTAATGAAGATATGTGGAAAACACTCGAATCCAATGGAATTTTACCTGAAAAAGCGTTGAAATTCCAGATAATTTGATTAACCCAAATGATGTAAATAACTCTTTCAATAATTCTATACCTAAAGGGCAGCCACCCAAAGATCTGATAACGTTTTACAAGGAAACCATCTAGTTAAACCGGAAATGTGGAGGAGAGCAGTGGTGCGAGTACTGTCCAAAAAATCTAATCCAACAGAATATAAGGATCTGCGTGCAGTTAGTGTCTTACCTACTTTGTCAAAAATTTTTGAACGAGCAGTTGAAGAACAGCTGAGATGTCATTTCTTTCGGTTTTCTCTAATTCCGGAATTAGAGTCTGGGTTTCGCCAAAGTCATTCTTGCGCCACTGCAGTGCTGCACATCGTGGACAACATTATTAGGGCTATAGTATTTTTCACAGTAAATGGTTTTGGCTTATTAACTGCAATAAACTACCCGATTTAATCCCATTGTGTAGAAAATCATCTGGTAAAAGATGCAAATGTGCTACAGGGTCGAACTTAAGAAATTTGAATTTTGCATAATGTAGGAGATATACAAGTAATTTATTTAAATGTTACAATTCTATTCTATATTAAGTTCAGTGTCCCTATCGCTATCCTCATCTAAATTAATTATAATTGGCGCAATTGATTTTACAGAAAGGTACGAGTTTTCAACATTTATAACATGACTAACAGTCTTCCAACTCTCGGTAGGAATGTCATTCATACAGTTCCTAATTAATTCTACCACACTACCACTTAAAGTCGGAGAAGTATTTTTTCCGCGCACGCTCGATTTAAGTTGGTGCCACATAAGCTCTATGGGATTGAACACGCAGTAGTAGGGAGGTAGTCGTAACACTGTATGTCCCAATTCTCCTGCAATTGTATCACAAACATACGTTTTTTTTTAAGAAAATGACTGCAGCACTTGTAAAAGTTCTTTTTTTGTATAATTTTCCTCAAAATATATGTCATTTGCAGCCATGAAGTTTTGAATCTCCAATTTCGTATTCTTCGAACCAGGAATTTTTTTGCGGAATTGTCGACTATGATAGCTTGCGTTGTCCATTACTATAACGCTGTTTGGCGGAATGTTGGGTAACAGACAATTTTTAAATCAATCTTCAAAAAGCTCTGCTGTCGTATCTTCGTGATAATCAACACAAGAGTCCTTAATATTTTTGGCAGAAAGCCAAATAGCGTTTGGGATCCAACCATTTTCTGATCCTGCGTGTAATATTGATATTATTTGACGGTACTTTTGTTTTACACTCATCAGAGGAATCAGACCATCCTTTGGAAGAGGTGTCATGCGTTTCAAACCACGTCTCGTCGAGGTAGAGTATTGGCCGATTTTCAGACCGGTATTTTCTTATTGACGTTATATATTCAGAACGCTAGTTTATTAAACGTGTGGATTCCATTATTACTTGTCTCTTGTCAATTTTGCGATATTTAAAGCCCATTGCAGACAGAGCTCGCCAAAGAGTAGTGAGGCCACAGTTGATGTGAGTTTTGTCATTGATGAGCCGCTGTTTCAGACTTTTGATTGTAGGGACACGCTGCTCATCGTACATAGTGTAGATTTTTCGCCTCATCAAATCTTTTTCCCAGTCGTCTAGACTTTTTGTGACACCGGAATCTTTACGCTTTTTTCTTGATTCCATGGAATTTTCAACAATTCGTCTAATTGAAGTAAGAGGCACCTTCGTCAAATTACTAGTTACTTTTGCTGCAGCACCCACGTTATATCCTTGCTGAAGTAAGGAACTATACACATTTTTTATAATGATTTTCGCGTCACAAGATAAGTGATTCTTCTTTAACGAACCACTGGAAGAAGCACTATTACTTTTTATCCACGGACGCCACATACTGCCTATTCTGTACGTTGGGGTATAAAATCTTTGCTATTAATGTCTGTAATAACAAATAAATGTTATAAAATTATTGCACACCGTAACACAAGTGAACACTTCCAATGAAATACAAAGACTAAAATGAACAAGAAGTGAAAGCTGTAATCCTCTACAATCCCTCTCTGAGAAACAAAATTACCTGAATCCGGTCCTTTTACATTTATGATGTGCATGTCGAATTTTACAACTTAAGGGTCTAATTGGTTTTATTATAATCCTTCAGTCAATACCATTTATTGTGAAAACTACTATACAAACGAGGGCATTTTTTCTGAAGTTGTGCTTCTTGATACCAGTCGAGCTTTCGACAATTCAAACTATGATCTACTTCTAGCAATTTTAAATTATATGGGATTATCGGAAAGTGCTATCAGACTCCTAGAACTTCAAATCAAAAACAGGGAACAAAAAGTGTGCCAGGGTGGAATATATTCAAACTATTTGAAACTCAAGTCAGGTGTGCCACAGGGTTCAATATGGGGTCGATTGTTGTCCACAATTTATTCATCAAATATGTTACGTTGTTTGGAACACTGTAAAATTCACCTTTAAGCTGATGACACTCAACTCTATCACAGCTTTTTTCCTCGATATGTAGAAAACGCATGTATACTCATTAACAATGATCATTAGTCGTTTGTTGGGTTATCAAGAAATCACTGCCTATTATTAAAGGCCAATAAATCGAACATTATCCTTTTCGTATCAAAAATGAATCGCCAGAAAATGAGTGAATATCTTACAATTACTACAATAACGATTACAACTCACAAATGAATCCAAAAGTCTTGGAGTTATAATCGATTCCGACTTGCGATTCGAAAAACATGTAAACGAAACAGAAGAAAACGACTCTCTGTAGTGCACTGGTTTTATCGCGTTTCATCTATTCGGATACTTCTGCATGTGTGTATATGTTTAATCAAACAGTATCTGCAAAAAATACAGAAAGTGCGAAACTCATATCTGCGGCTCATACAAGTTAAAAAATATCAAAGAATATCATATAAGTTGCGGGAAACGGGTTGAATCAGAATGCAAAATAAACGGTTATTGTATTCTGCAAATTTATATAAAAAAATCATAGTAACCACAACACCACCTTACCTGTACAGAAAAATCACATTCCTTACTGATGTGCACAATCTGATCATCAAATGTACTCCTCAACCCACCTAGTTTCAAAACTGATTTTTTCAAGCGATCATCCAGTTATAATAAAATAAGTTATAAACCTGTTACGAGAAGAAATGAAGAATTCAAAACTTTCTATTCTACGAAAAAAATCTAACTCTTTCTGTTCGAGAGCCCACTTTTTTTTAAATTATCTTAAACTTTTTATCATTAGGTATACAGAATGAGTTGAGAAGTGTTCGTCTTCTCCAGCATTATATCAATTATAAACTATTCCATGAAAATCATTTTTTTTATTACTAATTTTTGTCTTAGCTTAGGTAGAATGTTCTTAGGTTAAATGGAAGAACATCAAGTGTCACTTGTGCTAAGTTGAACTTCGCCTTTTGTAACTCAGCAAATATCTCCGTTATTTCATAAAATATATGTATGTAACTACAACTGGGAAACAATCAAGACTATCACTATTATCATTATCTTGGAGTTGTGATTGATGTACTAGGAATTTCATCCAATATCGGTCTAGAAGTTACTATTCATTTTCAAATGAGATTTCTTTCCTTGCCCTTCCTGTGCCATAGTTATTGTCAGCCCCTCTTTTTATAGCGCCGCTCCAATCCTTTGAATTTGTTTTCACATTTTCAATGGTGAATGGTGATAAGGCATCTACTTGAAAAGTCAATTAATTTCAACTCAATGTTTACCTGACATGGTACAAAAATGTTTGAGAAAAATAATGAAAATATGCTATGGAACGTTTCAATTTGAATGTGAACAACTGAATACTGAACGAAGAACAAACAGTGAACTCTCAATAAGCTTTTAAATGGCAGCAGTGTTTCTCAAAAATAACGTTCTGGTTCAACCAAGTGTCAGAGACTGTCTCGTAGTGTCTGGGAATTTTTGCTTCTACGCATCATGTCCTGCACAGGTTTCAAACAGTTCTGGATCTTCGAACCAGAACAAACCTAGTAAGTATTACTCATCTCTCAAGGTTCGCTTCCAGAAAGAACAACGTTCAATATATTTCTCGGTTATAAAAGTGACACTAATGACATAAACTATAAATTCAATATCAGGTAGTTGTAGATTATGCAGTTACGTTATTCTGAATGATACGTCCGTCACGAAAATCAGGCACCCGGTCTCCGTTTCAAAGGTGCTTTTTTCATTGAAGGTCAATATTATTTGATCATTTTTCACAGTGACGCTTGGATGTCATATCCATATACATGAAGATAGAAATAGTCAAGAAAATAACCTATCTACCTCTATTTACATTGTTTCAATCTTTTGTTTTAAACAGACATATCCCGTAGTTCACAAAATTTGTATTGATGAACGATTTTCAATATGAACTTTTTGTCTAACTTTAAATATGATTTTTACCAAAAATGCGATTTTTCCAGTGAAATCAGTTCTGAAGAGATGGCCAAATCTCATCAACAACTGAGATTCGTGAAAATCAAGACACACTCTCATCCGAGAGAGATGAGGAATATACCTAAATCAATCAATGACAAAAATATTCACTATTTCCCAAATTCATATACGTAGTTGACTGCTAATATGTCATCGGTGATCATCAAACATTCCAGTAGACCCATTATTTTCTCTTACGTCATTTGATTTGAAGTTGACTACTGATAATAAACAATTGTTTGCTAGTCACGTTACGTGTGACCCAATTGTGTTATCGTCAAGCATTTCGTAAGATGTTTGTTTCTCTCTTGTTCATGGAATTGAACCATGCTTGGATTCCTACATTTGGATGATGTCCTAGGTTATCTTCTCATAAATTTAATATGGATCTTTTTCGTTTTTTCATGCCCTAGGTAGGGTTATTACGACTATATTTTATGTCACGTCGTATGACGCGCAGGCGCACTTTGAAATTCGAGCGTTGTCGGGGAATCCTGTATAAAACCACCTTCCATTTTGTTAAATTCCAATACTAATAGAAGAGAGATCAACATTTAGGTCAAAAGTCTATGGGGTTTCATGAATTCTTTGAATCAATTATTTAATTGCCTCAAAGTGCATATAAATATTGAAGGACCAAGCAGCAACATCATACAAAATACATTCAATAAACTGTTTCCTCAAATATACAGAGTGTATTCAACAAATCATTTTTCGATTGGTTATAGTTATTGACGATACAATGCTTGTATCAAACATATATCATAAAGGATAAGTTTGAGTTAGTTATATGCAATATCGGTCGCGTATTATTCAGTACTTTTCATGATTTCTAAAGGAAATGTATCATTTGATTGTAAAAAAAAAATCTCTATAAGGCTGTGAATCGCTAGTTACTTGGTAAAGTTTGTTGTCGAAAAATTAATTTTATTATTCGATCGACGAAAATAATCATAAGATATTGATGGGGAAGCAGATAAGGTCAAGAATATAAATCCCCTTAGATTAAGCCAAATAGTATTGTTTCAGAAAAATGAGAAGATGTAATTGTTTGTTCCTGTTGATTTAACGGCATACTTCTTATAGATTTCAACGTTGCAGGGTTGATATTGATCGTATGATAAGATCAGGATATATTTTGTCACCTAGGCGATCAGCGGAGGATTAAAAAATATCTGAGTCAATATGTAATATCGATCTTATATTGTTCAATACTTTCCACGCTGTCGAAAAATTTTAAAGATCGATTCATGGAGAAAATTGGAATCGAATGGAGAAGTAGTTGCAGTGAGTCAAGATGCATTGCCCTCAGAGAGCAGCCAACGAATGTATTCTCTCAAAATTTACTACTACTTCTTTGAAGATCAAGTTATTCAGAGTTGTCTGCTCCTGTCGATATAACAGTCCTAGGGCCATCGAGAGTTCAATATTTATACTTATGAAAATTATACCGGTTGGTGTGATGAAAAAATTATATCGGCATAGGCTGCTACAAAACACTATAATTGGATTATGATATTTTTATTGTTTTCTTCAGCAGCCTCTGTGGAGCTCGCGATCGGTAGTCAGAGCCACAATTCTAGTAGTCCAAACGGAATGTACATGAATTTGGACGACTTCTATTCAACAGCCGTGCCAAATCGCCAATTTTTTTGTAGATAGTTTGGACCTCAAGGAATATGGTGTGAAATTTGTGGAATCGAGAAATGACGATTTCTGTCAAAAAAAAAATATTAAAAAAAAAAAGACATATTTTGATGTTATTATCTTTGGAATAAGATTTATCGAAAAGTATTTCTTACAAAAAATGTGCGCCGTGATGAAATCTACAAAATGAGTCCTATGCAAAAATCACGTAGAATTATTAGTTTGGCGGTAAATCACTGTTAAAAAAAAAAAAATTGTTATTGTATTTACGAGGTTTATTTTGAAGGTATTGTCCTCAAACTCATCCACCATCTGAAAGAAACTGTCCTGAAGAGATACCGGTAAGGTTTATCCAGCCATGTTATATAGTTTAGCAACAATGACCGATTTTCGTAAATCTGGCGTGTCGCTATAGCATTTGTTCCACAAGACCGAGAAGGTGCAAAAAAATGAGGGTCATTCTTTTCAGCATGTACATCCAGGATTTGAGTGAAAAAAATATTCCTTATTTTTTTTTAACATGTTTTTCGAATATGTAAGCTTTTAGCTTATAAATAAATAGAAGGTACGCCTTATATATTCAAGTTATTTGAAATGTTCCTCAAGATTTCCATAGGTCTTAGCGAGACGCGTAATTTAAAACAAAAAAAGTTCCAATATCTTTATTCTAGGCCGAGATACAATAATTTTTACGTTTGTTTCATTTGTTATTGTTTGAATAAACATTTTCGCGAAATTCAAGTTTTCGGGCATTCGTAATAGTGTTAGGCATAATATTTGATATTATAGTAACCGTTTTGGGCATTAATCTCATGGCAGATCCTGATTGCATTCGGTCACTCGCACGCGAAATATACTGACGGCGGCCTCGGTATAGCCGGGTGACGCGTGCTGGCCTGCTAGCCTCGATCCAAGGCTCGTCTCGCGCGGCTTAAGGTTGTCGCCCATTTGTCCGGCACAGCACGGACCGTTGCTGTCCGTCAAAATACGGATAGAGTTAAAACCATGCAAATGAATAGACCACCGCTCATTAGCCCATCACGGCACGGAACGGCGAGTCCGTCGACGGAACGGATTCCAGCTCTCCGACTCTCTCCGTCAAACCACGGTTCGTGCCGGGGCGGACTGGTCAAGTGTGCGCAGCGCCGGCCGTCGCTGGGCAGCATCAACTTCACAAAACCTCGATGTTTTGTGGAAACCTGTCGATCGCATGTATGTTTTGCAATTATATTTCGGCAGTTGTTGAGTCGGAGCTCAAAGAATATCAGTCCAGACTTCAGAAAAAAATTGTAAAAAACGGATGACGAAAAATTTGTTTAGTGCAAAAATATACCGAAATCTATAATATAACTGACAGTGGAGCAACGGCTGCTACAATAACTTCTTCATCTGAACTGCTGCTTTCACACAAACCTATTGCTCTGTCACTAATATGTGAACTACAATAAACAGATCTTCACAGACACGACCGCGACGTGACGGTTTCCAACGGAAAAGTGGGCGACCACGCTATCCGTCGCCTGTAGACGACGGACAGCAACGGTCCGTGCTGTGCCAGACAAGTGGGCAACAACCTTTACTCAACAATTTCCATATCTCCCTTATACATTGTCGTAAACAAATGATTTTTTTTTATTCAACGTAGTTTTTTCTCGTGAATTTACGCATTGGAAAAATTGATTTTCACAAACAATTTTGAACTCACGAGAATGTAATTTTTATTGCAGTCTGAACAAGGAATACTGAAAATTACATTGGACAAACGTCAAGAACATTAATGAGTGGAATTATATCACACAAAAGTGATTGCAGATTACATCCGGAGAGATGTGCTCTAGCAAACCATGTAAACACATTGGACCACCGAGTCAATTATGAATCGGCGAGGGTGTTGGCGGTTGAGCCACACATGACAGAGAGGATCTTTTTGGAAATGGCATTTATTGCACAAGACAATAACTGCATAAATAAAAAAACAGACTTAAATCATTTGAGCGAGATTTATTCCTTTTTACTGTCACTAGATGAAAACCCAGTCAGTACTATCAACGGTACAAATAACTCTGTTCAGAACTTTTCAAATTAAAATTTGGTTTCACCCATATAACTTTAGAAAAATATTTGTTATTAGCATATATAGGAATCAGCAAATTTCTTCACAGTTCACTCAAATCTATTGATCATACATAAATTTCATAGTCACAAAACAAATACTCGTGAAACAACGAGGAACATTTCCCAAACCATCAGTTGGTTACATATAACAAGTGGCACCACTGCTCAACAATTGCCAGGACAGATGACTATCCCTGTCGCTGTCAACTTCACATTTCATATTTCATTCTTGTCATGAAGACATTAACCTGACATTCTAAGACTGACCACATGGTCTACACAGATTGACGAGTTTTAATATTAATTTTAACGTGTATTTTGTAAATGTGTATCTGTGTACATCATTTACTAACCCGTTTTTATAATACAACTTCATTCCATGAGCACTCCATCAATGATTACTGTTGAACATCGTGTCATATAACCTCACCTGAGTGTAAGTATGATAATACAACCAATTGTAACATCTTTCACATGAATGTAATCTAATTGTAGTTCCCTGATGATGGAATAAACAAAGTTCCGAAAGCTTGGATCAACTTAAAAGAGTCTTTCTTTTGTGACATTGCTGCATTCCCCACTATTCACTAGTTTAATCCCTAACTAGTCAGCAACGACTACCCTCTTCGAATATATATATATATATATATATATATATATATATATATATATATATATATATATATATATATATATATATATATATATATATATATATATATATATATATATCTCACATGAAAGAACGTTGAGACGTGCGCTCAAATAATTTAATTTTATAATCATTGTCAGCGACATAAAGGTGTACAATATATGCTATCAATCAATGGAAACTCATCACGTCCGAATAAGCCAATGCATTGAAACCACCATGTACCAGATGCCGTTCATGTTAAGTGGTACTCATACAGCATGTGATGTGCGGAGCGGTACAATCAAGAACTAGTCGTACGTGTCACAAATAAATTGATTAGCTATTTATGCCATTCAACTCAGTGTTATCCTTAGGAACGAAAGCGAACTTAATCACCTATACAGTAGTCTTCGAAAACAAATTTTCAATAGTTGTGAATGTTCGAGGTCGTATTGCGAATCTGTAGAATACTTATTGAAGGACATTTTTTGTGATTCAACAAAAAAGGAAAATGACAACACTCTGGCTGGTATAGAAATACCTACCTTCTTCTTGGTGGAGTAATTGCCGAATTGAATATTCTCGCATTCTCGCAATATGAGATTGATTTCTTGACTTTCAATTCCATTCCCTAAAAAGTCATGTGAAATATATAATAGTAGCAGTCCAGTTCCGTTTTGTTCCTGATGTATCAGAATCAATTCTTCTTTGGGATTCAGGTGGAGAACATTCTACATTTGAACAGAGGTCAGAGGAACATGTATCTACAGAAAAGTAACTTGAACTATGTTATGCGCTGAACTTCAAATTATTTTTCCATAAACTGTTCAGGTGAATCGTTGATGTCATTGGACCTGAACAATATTCAAAATATTGTATAAACGATGAGTGGGTTTCCAATTCGTGATTAGATAAAGATTACCTCACAAAAGAATCAGTGAATACTGAAAATTATATTCCAGAAATAGTCAAACACAGGCTGTTCAATCAAATCGAACCTAGTTTTTCCCGAAGAGATATACATACTTGAATGAATTCCATAGAGAGGGTGTTTTCAGGAAAATAGGTTTGCTTTGTTGATGAATCGATTGTTAAGGTACGTTGGAGTTTAAATATCTCGAGAAAAAAAAACTTAATGAATGAAAAATGCCGTATTTTCAGTTTCTAATCACAATTTCACAGAATGACGCCAATTCCATACAGGATGAACTCTGTATAAGTCTGTTTTTAATGAAACATACATTATGAGTAGTATTGGTTCGGATAACTTGATTCCATTTTTCATGATTTGTGGTTCAAGTTGCATTTTTTTTCATTTCATGAGTTTTCATAACAGGTTTCAATAGAGTTAACTATATAGATAGTGGAAGTCTGAACCAATACCACTCAGCAAGGAACATTGTCAATCACATTCAAGCAAATACACTCTGAGCTTTCAACAAATGTATGGGCTAGCCATTTTATTTTTTCAGATGTGTATTCTATTCTTAAGAAGAGTATCGAAGCTATCAAAACATTTTCTTGTATTGTTGCACATTCACAGATAATTGAAAACTTAGTGTTTCAGAAATGTTTTTCATTATAAGATTTGTACTTTATTCCATCTACAAATATTGCTATTCGAACTCCATTTTGGGTTGAACTTGTGAACCGATATAACGAGATATTTCCAGTTTTCGTTTATAGCCGTTCCCTTCACTTCATACAAAATGGTAGAAACTGAGGGAAGTGAGGTCTGGATACCCTACTGGATACTGAATGATAAGGTTTTTTCCATATCCAATTATTTCTGCCTGTGTCTGGTGTAAATTCGGAAAATCAACTCGGAGGAATTTTATCCATTGAGGAACATTTATCGCGCATATGTTCTGGAGAACAACTCTTCCGATCAAATAGTGAAAGTTATAAGAAGACATAGTAGATAATATGAGAACTAGAAAAGTTTTGATGCGATTCAATTCTGTATTCATGAACTTCATATTTATCAATATTCTTCACGAGATTCGTTTCAAGTTGTGCCAGCTTCTTCGCATTTTTTTGCAATAGTCGTACTAGCATATAATTCATAGCTGCTGATAGAATCACCGAGAATTCATTCTCTATTACAGTTCCATATTCGTAATGCTACATATCTTCTCTTCATCTCAACAAGACTTATTCCAAAATTAAATTGACTGAAAAAATCACAGATTCCTGCATCATTCTCACTAACAATGGGTTCACAAAACTGCAACACTTGTTTCGCTAAACATACATACATACAGAATTAATTTATCCTGCATGAGAAATCAGTTGTATAACAAAACACGTAATTTGTAAACCCATTTCCAGAAAAACTGAATTTTTTTAAAGGCTGTTTCCCCTTAATTTATTTTTTTTCCTCAAGCACTCCGATCGTGTAGACTTCAAATTAGGACATCTCTTTGCATTTCAACAGCTCTTTAACTACTTTTTTTCTACACATTTCTAATGTTTAGAAGATTAGAACAAGAACGATTTCAAGGAAAATTAATCTTTTCGGCAACAAAATGTCAGTTTTTTTGGCAATTCGCGAAAAAATGATCTATGTTGGTGTTAGGCTTTGAGAGAATATGAGAATGCAGTTCGATAACCCGACCGAAAAGTTATTGGTGAAGAGGAAGTTCGAACCACAAGATATTGAAGTGACGTTGATGTCTTCACGTAAGTACAGGAGAAATTTCAAAAATTCATTGATTCAGTAAAAATGATGATCCTCGTACCTGTCAATATATCTGGGAATATGTAATACCTTTGCGAGATACCTACGACACTAGAAAGAGAATGACATTGGAGACGTTCCTCGCCCTGTTTCGAAATTAGCTTTCAAAGAAGTCCGAAGAGCATTACCTTTGTGGTGAAACATTCGCTGTGAATTCACCCGTATTATGTATGAACTCTTGCAGTACAAGGTGTTTCATTCAACCGGACTAAAAAAATATTCCAAGTTTAGGTTGAGCCTATATATGAAATTGGTCCCTTTTTTGAACCACGAATTGATGTGAATATCATCCATACCTATTTTGGTGTTGGATGACCCCATTCCATGACATAGTTCCCATCATAACTTCCGAACCACGTGGTGTATACCCAATATTATATTTTTGAAAAGCGTAGCGTGCCATATGATACATGTTCGTAGAATCCATCAAGAAATATTCATGCCGTTTTCTTTTTTTTACATTGAATTCAGTATATAGTATATACTTTCCAAGAGTTCTCATTCGGAAGTATACTGAAAAAGTCTCGTTAAAATCGCAACGTAGATATCACCATTTGAAAGAGAGAAATTATCTAGAAAAGTTTCATATGCATCTCAATAGGAAATTCTAGAAGGTGAAATCTTCACATAGATATCAATCAACAAAGTCTCAAATATAATTTCGGAACAGTCGCACACTGAAACAAGTAGAAACATTGGCATGACAAGGCTTTATATTATGGTCGTTTCAAAGAGAAGAAATATGAAATGAATAAATCAGAATCCAAAAATGGAAATAGTTGTATGATGACCACATAAAAATCTTACCTTCAGGCTGATATCATATACAAGCATATCAGCATGAATACATTTCTTGTGCCAATCGAAATTTCTGGAATTTCCAGGGATAAGGTTGAAGGTGGGATACATTCATATAACTCTTCACACTGCTAATCGAATTTCACTCTTTATAATCCCCCTGGACTGCATCTCAGCTGTGCCCAGTTCACAATAATTCATTTGATATCACTACGGAGTAGTTTCATGTTGGAAAAAACCATTCACGAATCAATGTCTCTATTCATCATCACAAATCTGAACATACATAAAAAATTAATACTTCCTGTAAACGATTCATACGGGCCCTGTACCCTTTAAACGAGTATTTTCCGATCTATTCAAGGCTCCGAACACATGGTTCTTTGTTCGTAGTGATAATTAGGTTTAACACCATCTTAAAAGTAATAAAAACCGACGACGGACGTTTAGGAAAGACTTTCTTCGAAGCACAGTTACAAGGGGAGTAGTGATTAACAGGAGTTCATTACGTTTAGAGTCTTGAATGGAATCATTCGACATATTGTTCAATTTAAAAAAACTCACGAAAGGGGAACTCGTGTGGTATTCGAAGTACATCGTTTGCATCAAGCCAAGGGAAATTGAAGTTCATTTTCCGTGTTGTGGGAATGGCGATAATAATTGTGACTGAATTGATAACGTATCTGTTGTATCCGAGTAAATGAGTTAGAATTTCCTTTAAATCAATTCTGCAATTCATAGAATGATCCTCAATAATATTAGTATATTATAAACCAAGGGTTGAAGTGATACTTTCTACCTCGAGGAGAAAAATTTGTAGCCCAACCGTAGGGATGGCTATAATTCGTCGAGGGGATAGAAAGGCACTGCGGTGTATACACCATTTAATGCACTTAAAGAAAAGTGAGAAGGAATACGTATTTGAAAAAGTAATTTAATAGCACTCCAATCATAATGAGAGTTTTGATGTACAACATGCGTCGCTATGGCAATCAACAAAATAAATAATACGCACCGCCGTTGCGGAAGTTTATGTCGAAAATTTCTCATAAAAAAAAAACGTTTCTATTCAGATTTATGTAAGCATCGCAACTGCAACAACTGTGTCTGTGAGATCGAATCTGATTTGCAAATAGATATCTGCTCATTCAAAGTCTATCCGAAACTATATTCTGATGTGAAACAATCACAAAAATCAGCAAGGAAGCTGCACCAAAAAATGTTGATGGGCGCGTGTGTAGAAAATCTGAGGTGAAAGAGCGATACATTCCGTTATGATATATAATTCAGTGATATGATATGTGGCTTTTCATAGTAGTTGGGCGTTATCTGCTGTGCTTGACTGCAATCAGCAATGAGGCCAATACTCTGGTGTTGAAAGTTATGGCCAATCTATCGTAAGATTGAATTCTGTGAGGTGTGCTGAACTTTGAACTTCAAAGAAATCATGAATCAGAATTGAGGAGATTCCAGGAACCTACAGGTGGGGATTTTCCTCCCAACCAGCTGTCGCCACCCTGTGAATAATCAACCTTCAGAGGTCAAAACTGGTTCTAGTACATGATTATCAAAGTATAATGCTATTAATGAGCAATGTTTAGCACGAAAAGCCGATTAACTCACTCGTCGATCATAAAGACTCACATAAAACGCTTGCCTGAACTATACTGAAATATGGATGTCTGTCTGCAGTGTTATGATCACTGATTAACTATTTCAAGCAGAATCATCTGCAAAAGATTCAACTACTATTCGAAAATACATTCATCACCGCAGCTTCAAAATATTCATCAACTGGTTTGTAATCCACATGAAACGTGTCGTATTATTCGTTTTTGGGCAACTTTCCATGAAAAAACGAAATGAATTCAAGTTCAAACTTCAGTTACTATTTGAAATCCTGTATTCTCGTACTGAAACATATATTCGTAGTAACGACGCCTGGTATCACCTCACTCGGTATTACATATGTTGTGATGTTTTTAATGTTTAATGTGGCAATATATTCGATGTTATCGCAAACATGTCATTCACGTAGATAACAATACTTATTTGACGTAGTTTGTTCGCGTATTCACCTAATCAGCTTGAAAACTACCAGCGTTAAACTATGGAGTATGGTGAACGACCAACGTAACATTGGGATTATCTCAGTCATTTGATATGTGAGAAACGGCGGAAAGTTTTACCTTTTCGTAATATTTGTCAGTATTCGCCTATTTGCTCTGAAGAATATTTTTGGTTCGTGTAGAAATATGCTCTTCATAGAATAATAGCAGAATTCTTTCGAGTAGAGCAATCATCATCAATGCTTACCTGAAAGTAGGTGGAGATTGAAAAAAAATTGAATCATAAAAATAATGGAGGATTATTTGCATTTCATTTTTTTTTATTAGGAACTCATGAAAATGGGTAACTTACTCGTCAGGTGTACAACATCCACATTCATAAATACATTTCGATAAAACTGAAAAGTTCATTCCTGAATAGGATTTTCCTGGATGTAACGTGATATTATCTACAGTCATGAAATCTATTCAAGTTACAATGGCGTGAAAAATCATAATCGACAACGTGGGACAGAATGACGATGACAAATAAAGAGAGTGACATAGAATGTAAGATAGAGACGACGTATTGTAATATGATCGAAAAGTACAAAAGGCAAGATCAAGACCAGAGTTCTCAAGGGAACTAGCAATAGATTCGACAATATCAGTCTTATGAGAACCTACTAGATTCGGATTCGAGTACACGAAAAAGTAATCTTTCTTCATAAGTTCCCGATAAAAAATATAAATTACAAAAAATCTCCCATAATAATTGCCTACTATTCAAAAAAAAAATAAAAAATTCAATCTTCACTTACATTCAGGTGAGCACCGATGATGACTGTTCTAGTGGAAAATGCTCTGCTATGATTTTAATGATTTTCTTTCTCCAAGTACATTGATGGGTGCACACAGCCTGACAATTTTCACTTCACATATTCGTGCAAGAACAGCACATGGTGAAAAATTCATCTTTCATAAAAGGCAAAAGTATTAAAAATCATAAAACAAAACTTCGGTTACCTGAACCATAACTCTGAGAATCAGTTCTGAACTTGTCGATCAATTTGTTTCATGTGATACAATTCAGTAAATTTTTCTTATCGCTCAGTTGGCAACATTATTATGATGCAATTTATGCACATGCAAGCATAAAGTGTTCATGACCCGCACGGGTCATAACGGGTACAAAATTTTTCTGCATTATCACGTATTGAGTTTTTCTAGCAAACATAGTATCTGATGAAAAACGAAATGATTCGATTTTGCAAACTATTTTCATTGAAGATTAAACTTATGAAAACATATATTTGCCATGGTTGTAAATAGGTGTATGACTTATAAACTATCGAGCCAGTGGCCCAAGGCTTTGTAAAATCGTCACTCTCAGAGCATAAACATACATTTTATTTCCTCATTGATTGACTGAGTATTGAGGAGAACTGATTCATTGTACAATGTGTATTGGGGAATTTCAGCGATACGCTATCTGGTGGCAATTGACGAAATAACGTTGTCTAGTGACAGTTAACTGTACATGTCATATGTTTGTTGTTCATTTCATGTCTTTCACTGGCAAATATTCAGAAACTTCGTTCATTTTCGTTTTCATAAATTACCATTATAATTTACGAATATTCACAATTGGTACAGGAAACTGATTGATTTTGAGGGAAATATTTCATTCTGAATCGTGCGCATTAAAATTTTCAGATGAAAACAAACTGCTCCTTCTCAAACATGCAAACAGATATAATTTCACCAATAATCATCGCAAATCTGATACTTAACTATAAGCCGAGCAGTCAAGCACTTTATTAACCAATTCAACGCTGCGCGTCTTACTCAACTCAAGAAGATCTTGGCTATTGCGACAAAGTCAATATTTGGGATGAATGGATATTATATGGCAAGCAACTATATTGAAATGTACCGAGAGATGCTGCAATTGCTGCCCCTAGTGATTTTCCTTGCCGTCCGACTATTGACCCCAAAAAAACCCCCGTACACACTAAGTATGTATTGATGCTGAAATCCCCTCCCACCTTTCTCGCTCTGAACCAGAGCAGACGTCAAACCTGTTGATGGTCACTTCAGTGAGATTGAGATCGAACCTCCTGTGGTTTGAAGTCAGCCTCTAGGTGCTTTTATCTTTTTTTATTTCCGTTCTGTGTTGTCGCTGGGATCGTCCCGGTTCAAAGAGTCCTGGAGTTCTCGCAGTGCCGAATTAAAGTTAGTCCTAACCATTTTGAAAATAGTCCCAATAGTTCATCCGCGTAGTCTTCAGCTTCGTGGTGCTGTTTTGCCGCTTGGGCACGTCTGCCGTCTAGATGGAGAAGAGATGTGGCGAAAACACTGCCCCTAGCGGTAACCTTGCTTCCAGCAGTCGATTTGTGGAGAGCGCTTCAACTACTCTGCATTGCTACCTTCTCTTCTTTAGGATGAAGTCGATTATTCTTAAAATTGGTGACGTGTAAGCAAATGTGTCATGTTGGCTTTCATGTCAGACCATATCAAGGATACTGTTCCTGTGCCCAGGTTGGAACCTGCTATGGCGAAGTCCACCACTCTCAGGACTAGTCGCTCCGTTGAGTGTTCCTGCCTGAACCCGAACTGATCATCATGCAAGACGTTCAGTTCTGTGGTATTTTCAGGATGACGCGCTCTGGCTCCTCACTCATTACTGGTATCATACTTATCGGCCGATGGTCATCTGGAAATATGAAAATTTTGTTTAGTTTTGGGATCGCGGTAAATGTGGCCTTTTTAAACGAAAACGGAAAGTGGTTTAGTCGAAGAATAGCGTAAACAATGGTAGTCATAGCTGCTATTCCCTTCCTGGATGGGGCTTTTAGGTACCGCCTTGAGATTTGGTCCTGCATGGTTCTTTCCGGGTGGTGAGAAGTCGGACGACGTCCTTCATCTCCTCCGGTGACGTTGGGGATGGCGGTCGGTGTTGTCAGGTGTCATCGGCTTCCTGTTCTGTTTTCTCTATCTCATCAGTTTCCGTCGAATGCTTTTCGAATGCTTCTTCCTTCTCTGGGTCACTGTAGGCAATGCTTTGTTCCACGTGAATTGGTGGGCAAGATTGTCGGCGCCCTTTCCTCAAGACCTTCTGGATCTACAACGCAGATCGGTCCGAGGTATTGAGTTGTTCTAGACGGCTTGCCCAGTAATGATTGCAGAGTTCATGTAACTCTTGTCTCTAGCGTCCTCCGGTATCTCTTCTTCAGTCATAATGCGGAAACTCAATTCCATGTACGCTTCTTCCCATGGCTTGCTGGATCGCTTGTTGGAGTTTGTTTTTCCGGTTCGATTTTCGTTTTTATCCTGAGGATGGTCCCGATGATATCGCGGACAGAACTTCGAAAGCGTTTCCGGTCGTATACCCTCTTCATGTGGCCCTCAGGATTCGTTTGATACTTGGAGAAGTCAATTGAAGATTTCTTGCTAGAGTATGAAAGAAACCATCTAGATTTTTGCAGAACATTCAGGCTCTTCAAAATAATAGGTATACCCTCTTCATGTAGTCCTCAGGATCCGTTTAATGCATGGAAAATGCATTTGGAGAATTCTTGCTAGATTATAGAAGAAATGATCTAGATTTCTGCAGAATATTTTGGCTCTTCAAAATAAAGATCAAAACATTGATATTCAACCCTTTTTTATGGATACAGCGATTATATGCGCTCACTCTTATAGCATTTCCAGTTTTTCTTGAATTTTCTCATACTATTGAGTCACTTCAACTTTTTCTTTTTCATATCTATCATGAGAAACGGTTTTATGATTACAGCTGTTTAATGCTGTCACTTTTCCATTTTTTCTAGATTTTCTCGCACTATTAAGTCACCCCAACTCTATCAAATCTATCAGTGGAAACCAATAGTGTGAATGCAGCGATTACATGCTGTCACTTTTCCATTTTTTACCAAAATGATTTCGTCACTCATGTAGTAGATTGGATTTATTCTTAGTCGCCGCTTGCAATTCTTCTTCAATTCTCTTAGATACAATAATATCTAATTCCTTGTTGGACTTTGCTTATAATTTCGCCACACTTCGTTGATTAACTTTTGCACATTTTGTACTTTCGTACTTGTATGGAAATTTTTAACTTTCAAACAATTTGTCTATTTTAAACAACATCTTATTTAAACGTTAAACTTCAGCTAATGAAATCAAAGGTAACACAAATGTTGCTTTGCTGTGCTTAAAATACGTCTACTCGCTATAGTATCCAAACGAAACAATGACAGAGGAAATTCAGACAACTGAACAGCTCGCGGCAATTTCCCTTATTGGTTCTAAAGAAGTGCCTAAACGTATACGTTTATATTTGCGGAAATCCCCGAAAATGCATTTCGTTTTCAAGTATAGACAATGTGATGGTTGCCATTCGTGTAAATAAGTAAATAACTACTACCGATGACGTAATCATCAGCTAAACTCCCCTACCCCCCATGTCATCCAAAATAAGCAAAGCAAAGACCCCCCCACCCCCCATAATGCTTACGTAATACTTGAACGGCCCCCAAGCAGAAATATCTGCGATCGAAAACATAATAGCAACGGCGTTTCTAACAAAAATCGAAGAATTGTCACTGTAATGTAAAAACACGCCTTTTTCATTATCAGATTTCTTTCAAAAACAATAAGTTTCTGCATTCCTATGGGATTTAAAAATGATCCCAGTTTCAAAACGATATTCCTTTGCTTGCGGGAGTTATCGCGTTACATAAAATTTGCGACTACATAGAGACACACATATAGAAGAAAAATGAAGTTTTCTCAATCGGATCATTTTATCCAAATGAAATTTATCGATTACTCGTCAAATAAAAAAGTTGGTTCCGAAATCGGATTCCACCTAATCACCTTTTCTTTCCATAGTGTAAAAATCGTCTGAAATGCAACTTGAAAGAACATGTATCAATCTATTCACAGTATTGAAATAATTGATTGAGAAAAAACGAAACAGAAGTAGTAAATACAAACCATGATTGACTTCGAATAGAAAACTTTAGTACCAAAATCGCCACCATGGCGCTGGCAACATAATTTGAAATCCGAATGATAAAACATGCAAGTATCGACCAAAAGCATAAAATAAGGGCGCTTTCGCTTTCTTCCCTTGTAAAAGTCAGATATCTTCTTTCCTAAATTGAAAACTGTCGTTTTATCAGCATACAAATTTGTCACAGTCACGTAACAGATATAAATAACTGATGTGCTCGATGGAGCGATCAGCTAGTGAATGAAACAGGTATGAGTTCAGTGACGAGGAAGACTAGGCATTTGTTTCACAGATAAGATGGAATGTTACATATCTCCATTATCGTAGTTGGAGAAAGACCCTCATGCATGAATATTCATCATTATACTTGTGTTCTCGTCGGTAAAACATTATGCTAATAAAATATTCGCGTTCTTGATTGATGAATAATAAAACCACAACAATGACCAAACATAAGATGCTTTCGTTATGAGAGTTTGTTGCTACAGAGCTTCAAAATCTGTATTCAATGTTGGTTGAATTTGGCAAATGTTATTTTCCAACCAATGATCAGGCTAGAATTTCGTGTTCCAGGGCAGCAAACTCTCAAAACGAAAGCAGCTATAGTATCTTTATTCAAAATGCTACAGGGCAACAGGGCTGAATGGTTTCAGACTCCATCACGGAACTGTTGTAATTCTCTGTGGTTCTCTGTAGTGTAGTTAGTGGTAAGCACGTCCACTTGTTATGCGGGAGACCGCGTTTCGATTAGGCCCCACGAAACTACCGTACTGGGAATCACACGTAGAGTGAAGAGGCCTTAACTGATTATTGAAAAAAATACTGGAAAACCCAAATCTGTTTACCGTACCTAGCTTACAGCACCCCGGCGGACACCAGTACAAAAACAGATAATCACTTACATTCGATTTCGAAGAGATATCATCATCTCCTGATGACCGATGGAATATTTTTGTTCATTTTGAATTTGGAGATTTTTGTCTCTTTCATTCTGTGAAAAATAAAACGAGGATACTAGAAATACTCAACCATGTGACGAGGCAAAATCAATTATTATGTTAAAAAATGTTAAGTCTAATCCAGGTGCGGAATCGATTAATCATGAGAAATTATCCATTTACAATTCCGATCAAACAGAATGAATCTATGTTTGAGTTCGAAAACAAATTTAAAACTGTTCTGCTCCATGTAGTTCTCGGTACTGTAGAGGTTAGCAAGTCCGCCTTTCAAGCTGAAGACCAATCGAATGCAGTCCGAAATGGGGGTGTAGGTGAAGAGGCATATCATATTATATGCACACAAGTGCCACAAGTATCAATAGGCTAGAACATGTAGTTGTAAAGCTTAAAGGTGTCACCTGTGTATATGTGATATTCAACATACCAAGCAACAGGTTCACTTAGCGGGACCTCGACAGCTTGTTAGATACTGGGCAAAAGTCGTGTCTTCTGTAAAAGAAAACTCATACTACACATTATTAGTTGTTTTCTTCTGAATATGCTTACCTATAACGAAACGCACGTCGAGTGCAAATATCAAATTGATGTTAGGGTAATAAACAAAAAGTCTCGACTCAGTATTGAGTTTGTATAAAATAAAACCAACGTATTCATCGTTGATATTCTGTTGATTTTTGATCAGAGTAAGCCACGATTTTTTCGAAAGACATGAATTTGTTCCATTGGCTCTACATGGGATTATTGTTGAATTTTCAGATTCGACCAGTTCCATATCAAATTGATCGTCCATCGTCCGTGTATTAGAGATGATTTGGTACGGAATATGTCACTCCAACTGTTCCACCGCTTATAATAATTATATCTGATACTGGGGAAGTTGAACACGTCTAGTTGAAAAAAGGATTTCGATACGTCTTGAAGCAAAATAGTTCCGAACGATATTCGAGATAGATATATTTTCTCAGATTCCACACAATATTGTCAAATATACTATTGATAAAAAATCTTCGAATTGTTTTTTCCGCTCTAGTAGATGAGCTAAGATTTGTTCAAAGAATGTGAAAATCGTTTTTACTGCGAGTAAACTGAATAGAATGATAAATAATGATGACACCTGTTTTCAAATGCGGCTCCAAGCAGATACCTAGGGAGTTTAGGTAAGACACACTGTATAATTGATGTTTTCATAGTATCTCAATTTTTATGTCAATACTGAATTTGGTTTTTATTCAAATGAGAAATCAAGTGGTATTTCAAAAAGATATATATATATCTACGATGAAAGGAAGAAGGCTCTGTGGTTGAAAACCAGATTTCATTTTCGCTCACACCTGAATAATGTGGCCTCATGTATTTTCGATTATTCCGAAAACGCTTTCCCATCTGAAGTTCTATCATTGAGAAAAGATAAGGGTTCCGAAATTATATCTACATGTAGAACCTACATTTCATTTGCAAGTCCTGAAGTGATGGATCTGATACTTTTACCAGCGATTGTTATCAGAGAATATTTCAGTTCAAGTATCATATCTAGTTCGGAAAGCTGCCTATTAAATTAACTACATATATATCACGCTCTGTCATCATCCCAACAACGCAATCGTTTGTATGATTCTTTGTATTGTCTTTCATTTTTTGAAAAAAAAATGAAAAACAAAGCCTGGAAAAAATTTTACTTTTCATTTAAATTCATCAAATTAATAAGTTGTGTTGAGAATTTTTATTCAAAATCAAATTCATTTCACAATCGTTCTCGATCAACTAATTCAGTGGAATAGTTGATAATCTCGAGCACAGCTCATTCATTTTTTTATATCTGTTGATCTCATTATTAAGTTGAGCAGTGTCGATATTTTTTAAAATAATTCAATTCATTTCACAATAATTTTCGATCGACTGACTCATTTAAAGGAATATTTATTATTCTCGAGCATAGTAGGCATATTCAATTTTTTCACTGAGATGTTTCTATACGTGATCCATGGTATCATATTATTCGGTTCCCGAATTTTTTTATCTGTTGAGAATTTCACCGTTTTCTTCTATCAGAGAGAAATACTTTGAGACCTTTCTCTGGATTGTTACCGCTGCTATATCCCATAGAATATTGAATGTTTTATCAAGTTGGGAAATTCGGTAAAGTTGACTTCGTTACTTCTGAATTATTATTTCATCGTGAGATAGTAAGGATGTTTCGGATAAATTTGTTTTGGTAATTACACCAATCTCTTGTAAACTTCTTTTTTCAAAATTCCAACAGAATTTATTTGCACAATATTTGATTCATTGAAAACAAATCCAACTCGCTTTTTGAAATAATCTATTTATTCTTCGATCAAAAGTAACAGACTAACAATCTATTGGGAAGATGACGAATCATTTTCAATGGAATTCATTCTGAAGAATCGATCAAGTTAGTTATAAGCAAATAATACTTACCGAAGGATAATATTTCATCGGAATGCCTACTGAGTTGATTATGGTAATAAGACGGCTCAAGGCGTCTGAGATGGGACAGGAAAGGGTGGATATTAATGACATGCCATCAATGCGGGCGAAATGCCTCGAAATCTCTAATAGGGCCCTCATTTAGTAACAGAATGTCCAGACCGAATAAAACCAACGTCGACACAAATATGTTGGGTTCACATTTAATGTGATTGTGTACAATAATTGAACAGACTTGATTCTGGAGAAGTAGAGAAGGCAGATTTTGATGCATTTCTTTTCTGTCGATGGCCACAAAAAAGCATGGAAAATTAATTTATCATACTTACATCGATAATAACGTATATTTGTTATTGTTTGATATTTTCAGTTGCATGACAACAAATCCTAAATGAATATATATATTGATGATGATTTTTGTGAAAAAAAGAAATGAACAATGAGATTGAAACCTTTGGTGGCAAAAAGATATTTGAAATTATTTTTGGCTTTTTCTTCTCCAAGTGAATTTTTATCATAGGAGTTTCATTTTTTTTTGCATTGACATGGAGAATAAAAAACCAAAAATCGCTTCTGCAAAGGTGATGCGAGCAGCATCCAGTGTGTTGAAAAGGCTTGCTAGTTTGAGGATGACTTTCGTAGATTTCACGCTGGAGTCAAAAGCATTTATTCGTTCAATGGCTCTTTCAAGTATTATAGAAGTTTTCAGATAATACAAACACAGAAAAAAAGCGTGTAGGTTTGTTTCTGATGCTTTTTGGCAATTTATTGTTGATTCTAATGCCTTTTGAGAGTGGGCCATCTGATGTTTTGTGAAAATTACTAGAGCTGGAATATATTGAGTGCCTGGTATAGTGTTCATGCATTTCATAGTGTCTGGGTAGATTGGTTTTGATCTTATCTATCTTTTCAAATATTATTGAGAATTTTTGCAGAGATCAATTTCAATTTTTCGAGAAGTTTTCCAGAAATTCTCCACAGGAAACATTCTATGGATATTCCGTATATATGATAATATTATGAGTATGGATTACTCGATAGGTAATTTTCAAGGATCATAATTTTCTTTCGGAAATTGTGTATTAATATTCATTATAGAATATTCCATGAATATTTCGAATATATTTATATAATCCTCGGATATTCTGTGAACATTAATGATACATTTTTTGATTTTATCATATAGAGATAATATTATATGAATATATTGTGCTGTCTGGGCTTTGTACCTGATTATCCATATTTTCCCATCCACAAGATCCCCATGCACGGATTGAAATTTCAATAGTCCTTTATAACAAATCCTTCTAGAGTTTCAACCACAATTTTGGTGCCAATCATTCCTTATCTTCAAGACAATCGCTTTGAGATTCCGAATCCGAATAACTACCGTGAACGACTTAATCTTCGAATCTGTCTCCTTCTTAATAACTTAAGTGAAGGGCAATTTTGTTAAATTACCAGTTAGAAGACATGATCTGGATTTCGGATGGACCACCTCGGTAAATAATTCAATTAAGTCTGCACCCTAATTTCACGTTGGCAGGTGGGCTACATTCTCTTGCCTTTTGTTTACTATTATTTCGAAAATAACTATAGCAATTTCTCTATACTATGAAATTAACTCATCAAAACTCAGTGGACCACACAACGATGCGTAAGAGAATGAAATGTTAATCTGAGCTATCGCTTGGACTGGAGCTTTTTTCAGAAGATTTGCTATAATTGAGGCGTTCCAGTTTTTGCAGAAGGGCAGGTGCTGGTGATATGCGGATTTTGTTTCTTCATTCTATTTTTTTAATATGTTGCTTCGGGATCGACCTTGCAACTGAGCTCAATGCATTTTTAGTTATTAATTTGAGAAAACTAAATAAATATTTTTTTCCATTCTCAATTTCTTCACAATTATGTAATATTTATATAACTAACTGTACGGGGTAATAACGGAAGCATTTTACAAGGTGCCAATCACTTTCGGTTTGTTCGGGAATAGACACGAATCTGAAATTTCAAGCAAACCCCTTTATTTATTTTTTTTTTGTTAGACCTCATTTAAGAACATAGGATACATTTTTACCTTTCAAAGATATAACGTGATATATCGCCGCATGATCCACTTTTTCCAAACTTTATATGCGGCACCATGACGTCATATATGAAACTTTCATCAAACAACTTGATCATGTTAGAAAAAAAAAAATCAAATTCGTTTAGTTTCTGACAAAAACTTTGGAAATTCAATTTTTTTTCCAATCCATTTCAGACTCAGATCTGGGAGTATATTTTTCTATAAAAATGTTTTTTATATGTATACTATACAACATTTTACTACTTCAGGAGAGTTCATAGAGAACTTCAATTTTTAATATTGGAACACAAAAATTAAACGCGCAGTAACTTTCAACACATACTACATGCTACTTGGACTTTCGAAGAATTCGGGGTTGAAAATAGTATTTCAAAAATAATAGTAAAATGTGTGTGAAATGGTCAAAAATTCAAATTCCTGAAATTATGTCAATTATTTCGACAAATTTCGTCTCCTATTGAATTAATTTGTTTGATTTTAGTATCATGGAAGACGTCATAGTGCCGCCATATTGGGAAAAATGGCTATTTTGGCGCCGTTTTCAATAGAAATGACCACTTGTTTATAACCTTGAGAAGATAATTTTTTGTTTTATGAGCTGCAATTGCTCATTGCTTATTGAAAATATCAACTTCTGTGAACTTTACTCCTATTTTACTTGCCAAATTTCCGACCTTATGAATCATTCAATGATTGCGAAAAATTAGCGAATGAAAGATGTAATTTTCTGTCTCACGGCAGACTTTCAATTTCTATTGCAAAATGTATGAGATTGAATCAAATCACTAGCAGTAGAGAACAGTAGTTTAATTTCATTCAGGGCATCTTCATACCAAACGCCATCGACATGTGTAGGATTTGAATTGAAAATTGGTTCGTAAAGATACTGACGTTCTTCGTTGATGATAACATGTTCGAAAAAATATTAATTCCGAGAGACCAGTAATGACAAGTATTAATCCATGTTTGCACGGATTCAGTGTGAGCAGAATAAACTTTCTCAAAAGAAATGGGAGTTTCAATTGTTGGTGATTCATAGACATTCGATATTGTCTCTGAGAGGAAGAAGAGTTCAGCTCCACTCCACTTGAGCCTTGTTGGGGCCATTGTTCTTCCTCCTCCTTCTTGTTCCTATCTGTCTAGCTATAATTGAGATACTTATTGAGTAATCAATAAACTATTTTTACGAATTTCAGATCCCCAATATATTCTGACTGCGTTTCACTGAGAAAAATAGTTTCGTATATTCCGTTTGATATCAGCCTTTCTTGCAGACGCAGGCCTTATTCTAAAGACATGCGGATTCATTTTCACAAGAATAGAATGGCGTGGAGTTATATGAACTGGATCTGTTGAACTGCGACAAAACGCTAAGTCGTATATTGATATATTTCAAGACTACAGCCCCAGGAGGCGCGTAGCGTGCTGTCCTCGTTGTTGTGACGTCGGTCTGTATTTAAAAGTCCGCCAGCAGCTATACGTTCAGATGGCGCTGCAAAGGACTCGTCGACAGCCATCCATCTAGGGTGCAGTTAACTCCGTTGGTGCGACTTCTGCTGTAAATGATGTAATTTCGGTCACGCAAAGACATTAAAAGTGATTATATCATTTGAATTGTGATCATATAAGTTGTAATACATGTTTGTAGAACTCAGCACCTATGAGGTTCATCTGTAGATCATCAATTATATCAGCTTGGGAATCCATTTTTTTTCAATTGGGAATGGCTCAATGATACCTCACACTCGAACTCGCTTCCAAGCAGAAACGCAAAAAAATCAACAAATTATCATCCGTCTACATGGATTCCCATGAGAGCTGCTTTTATTGGATAGTCTTCCGCCCTTATATTGTGTATCTCAAAATATCTCTGGCGTCTTTGTTGGGAACGAATATTAGATCATTATTTATAAATGTGAATCTGAGGCAGTTTCAACTTATGAAACTATCAATATTCGAAATTTATAAAAGGATGAAAACCCTTTCTTCAGAGAGGACAAACATTACAGATATTTCAATTACGAAATCTCAAGGCTGGTCAGATAAACCGAGACCTACCTAGTACACTGTTCAAATTACCCCGTAACTGACTTCAAACAAATTGCCGCTGTTTTGCATTCTTTTATACAAATTATTTTTCAAAACCAATTATTGCCGAAAGAGACCAATCCTTCCGAAAAAAAACACGGGGTGCTGACTAGCAGATCATTCAGAATCTCAGGAAGACATATCCAACTGTACAAGAAATAATAAGTTTCCTCAATAATTTTCATGTTATTATTTCAGAACGAAGAATATTCGTGTAATTATCGTTAATTGATATCTGGTTTTGCAATTGAATCCTGAAACAAACAGATCCAGTTCTTATAGTTTCAGCTGCTATTTCAGTTATACTGTGAGAGAAACTTTAAATGACGTAAGATCAGATACAAGAATTGTTTTATTTCAATGAGGTGGTGACCATGAAACATTTCGAATATTGATATATAATTTTGAAAGTTTTTTGTGAAAATCTATTAATATCATAGTCCTTATTGGCAAGAGAGGAAATTTCACAAGTCTATTAAATAATTGGCTGGTTCATCTCAAGACTTTGTCTCATTTACAGCACGGTAAGTAGAATAGGGGTAGTGCGCTCTATAGAATTAAAATATAATTTTATTCACTGCTAGGTCAAATATCGAATTATTGTTAAACGCAGTATCATACAAATTTCTACGGATTTAGTTTTACTACCGTTACCATCCACCTCAAATGAATAAACAATGATGGCTTCGGTAGCTACCTATAATTACTTGTTGACCTCGGTATTTGACTATTTATGATTTATGAATATTAAAATGACAGTTAAATATGAGCTTAGGAAAGATTTTTTCCAAATCGCACCAAAATATTCCCAGTCATTATTATCATGAAAAGTGAGCGTCGGTGGGTGGTTCCGCCAATACCATTGTTAAGGGATAAATGTCATCCCAAACTTGACTACAACGTCAACCCAACGGGTATCTGTTCTACCTGATACGAGGGTGAGTCCGAATGGTAAGTCGTACTCCGAACACGCTTATTCAACTAACTTTTCGGTACTACTAATTTTAATAGCCGACCAGGATAAGAGGGCGTGGCGGCTCGTTTCTTTGAAGGCAGCGTTATCAGCTCAGCTCACCCTTCTTGAAGATGCGTACAATAAATGCTTAGCAGAGATCGTCAAATGTTAATGTCGATTTGAAAAATCTCAAACGAATGTCAGTGAATCATTGATATCATTTCTGTTGTTTAGTTGAAAGCCTTGCAGTTGGCTCTTAGAAATTATCACGGTAATAAACGAACTAGTAACGAACGGTTCAACCAGAAAGGAGCGCTGCTTTTGAACCTACTGAAATCGAGTTTTCCACCATTGCCTGGCAAATAGGGTGATATACATTTTTTATCGGATATGTCATTCAATTATTACTGCTGAAAAAATTATAAAATTACGACGATGTCAAAATCCACTACAACAATAATTTCTTGAGGTATACTGAGGAAAATTAGACTCTGTTCATTTTCTGACAATTTGTTGAAAAACGCACCCCTTTCCAGTTATGAGTGATTGAGAGACAAGAAATTACTGTTTTGAAAAAGTCGCATCTCCACCTCCACCATATATCTTTCCTTCAAAATCATAATAATAATTCAAATTTAGAACTCACATCTATTAGTCAAAATTCGAATCAACCCCATAGTAATTTTTCATAAATTAGTCTACCAAACATTACTGAGATCACACCTGGACTTAACAGAATTTTTAGTAACATAGATAACATTAAAATAGCCAATAAAACGGTTCTCACAATTAATTCTCTTTTTTCTAATGTTAAAGATGAAGTTCCAAAATTATCCCAGTCAAATGTGGTTTACTGTATTCCTTGCAATGATTGTGACTCTGAGTATATCGGACAGACAGGAAGACTGTTAAAAGATCGCATTTCTTCACATAGAAGCGATTGCAGACTCCATCCTGAAAGGTGTGCTCTGAGTGAACATGCTTCCAAGAATGGACATTCAATGAATTACGGTTCCGCAAAAATTTTATCAGTAGAAAGGAATGTTTCGAAGAGAATGTTTTTAGAAATGGCATTTATTTCCCAATCTTCAAATTGTTCAAACAAAAGAACCGATCTCAATCATTTGAGTGAAATTTATTCATATTTATTATTGATTGATGGGAATTCGAGGGTTCTCGAAGGCAATTCGAGTGACGTTACTTAATAAAAATATTAAATATATACTTTTTCCAAAAGAACTAATTTCATATTTCTAATAATCATATTATTATATCACATTTTCCTACCTCCTCTTTTGCAGCACCTGTTATTGTATTGAGGTCCCAGCGGCTAAGGCCAAATTGTGTCTCCACTAGAATTTTTCATTGACATTTGACATTTTCGACAAATGACTTTTGGCGCTTTTATACCCACAGAATTTCATGCCCCTTTTATCTTTACCACATGGTGTTTGTCGTTACAGCTTTTCATTAAAAAGGAAAATAATAGTTTTTAACGTGTTTATGTGTTGTACTGATACGTATCAATGTTTTTAAAATTTTTTAACTATGTGTCATCTGACTTTCTTAACCATCTCATGCGACCATCCTCACTAACAATGTAAGAAAGGAAAAAGAAAAATTGTTCATATTTTCACTAATCAACATTATTTTGTAGCTCCCTGATGATGACAATAACCGATTGTCGAAATATTGGAAATATATTGTTATAAGAGTACACTTTCGCTTTTGCTGCTGTCCCAAATATAATTCCCGAGTTTTGTTCTCAACTTGTCAGCAAAGACTTCCTCTCCTCTCTTCTTCAGACAGGAAAATGGGTTACTATATATATATATATATATATATATATATATATATTTATAATTTGCTGCTGTCCCAAATATAATTCCCGAGTTTTGTTCTCAACTTGTCAGCAAAGACTTCCTTTCCTCTCTTCTTCAGACAGGAAAATGGGTTACTATATATATATATATATATATATATATATATATATATATATATATATATAAAGTGGATTATTATAGCGACTGGAGAATTGTACACTGAAATGGATAGCGGGGTCTCTCAGTCAGTCCAAATGAAAAGTCCTGTCTTACTTTGCCAAGCTTTCGCTTCTATTGTGAAGCTTCACAATAGAAGCGAAAGCTTGGCAAAGTAAGACAGGACTTTTCATTTGGACTGACTGAGAGACCCCGCTATCCATTTCAGTATATATATATATATATTTTCGGTTTATAATATAATTCCAACAGACAGTGGCCAATCCAAGATGATCAAGAATCAAATCGGATTTGTCGTGAATACTTTTGATGTTTTCATAATTGAATCACGAACAAGTAGTCGGAATTTGATTGAAAATATATATTGAAATGCATATTTTCTCATATCTCGAGAAATGTTATCGATTATAGTTTGTTATTCAGCTGATCTCACTATTGCTCTTTCGAGAAAGGTAAGGCTGACAAATATGATATTTGAGGGGAAAAATTGAATAACTTTCTCATATCCTGAATATTTTTGACCGTTTAAGAGATATTTCAAATTGATTGATGTTTTCGTCCCGGTTCAACTACCTATATTTCATGTAATATGAAATAGATTTTCTCACGTACGGACTTTTTTTTTTACCTGCTAGTCCATATATCCCACCATGCAATATTCAACTACGAATGTACCTACATATTCCACCAAGTTTTTGTGAAAATATACAAAAAAAAAAATGTGTTATACTAGTTAGCAAATACATTATACTGTGCTCAGTAAGTTTTGGTTTGGCGTATGCATGAAATTCAACTTATGGCCCGGGCGAAAAGTACTTTTTTGCATTTTAATGTTCCAAGTTCAACAGAAACGATAGGATAAACTTTCACGAAGGTATAAAAATCCAAATGAATTTTTGGATTTTCTCACATATTCAAATTATATAGGTATGCAATAATGAACTGATATGGGAAAAAAGGTAGAGTGCCTCTGGCCCGAGAATTCGAGAGTCGCCCGAGAGGATATTCATACCCTTGGTACATTAATTATTAGCTATTAGAAGATAATGTTTCATGGAATTGATCGTTTTTTTCTCCAATATTATTGCCCGAGAAACATTCAACGGAAAAAATATTCATCAATCATAAAACATTGTTTTTCAAATGGTACTTGTATATTACAACAGAAAATCCGTTCAATTTTTTCGATATCTCTGAAAGGGAATTGTATAAGCGAACATAAATGATTGATTTTTCTGAGTGAAACCCCAGGTATTATATGGTGATTATGATAGCCACCGCAGTTGAAGAAAAAAATATAATAATACATTTTTCAATTATTGTATTTTTGCTAGAAAACAACTATTTCTAGGAAAACAGTAATTTTTTCTAATTTCGAGATAGTCAGAATTCCAACTGAGGACCACTTGCATGGGTTTCATTTGAATTTCGGCTCAGCTAGGTTCAGCTTTGAGTTGAAGATCACCTTATCTTACGGTTCTTCTGCAAATGCCCTCCTTAGACGCATACAATTGGTATCGATATTAGTTCAACAGTCGAATGATATTGATAATGCATATAATTCTGTGAAGTAAAAAAACAGGGAAAGAGCTGCGAATATAAACTTCTATTGGAGAATGGTTTGAAAAAATTAAATAAAAATAGTTTTGAAATGAGCTTCTTCGTTAACCAGCTGACGCCCCTTTATGAACGTTAACCCTCAAAAGTTTAATCTTGAACGAGTAATGGTCTTACCTCCAAACGTCTGAGTCCCCACAAGATGGATCAGAAGCGGGAAATTGAACCGCAGTCTTCATCTTGACAGGCGGACCTGCTTACCTCAACACTACTGAGAACCACGAACAGAAGATGAACATGAAAATGAGAATACAAACAGAATTTGAGGAAGTTTCACAAACGTGATAAAACAACATGAATGAGGACGAAGCAACTTTGAATAAGGGCTATGAAAGTATAAATCATGGTGAAAAAGAATGATGCAAGAAGTTTTGAATCCTGGCCCAGTTGAAGTTGAATCACTCAATGATAAATCAAAGAATGGTTCACTGCTGAGATGTATTAAGTCCAACAATACCCTTTTAATTCAAATCCACCTATTCATATAACTTTTGTTCTCGTATTGTTTTCCACAATAAATCGATAATGAATGAATTCTGGACGATTTTTCTATTTCGCAGCATAACACAGCATATTCAAACGAGAGTATTGTAATGAATATCATTAACCCTCCGTTAGGCGCGCCACCATATGTAACGTCGTTAGTCGCGCTGGGACTGCCAGTCCCATATCAACAACGCAGCCTAATTTTTGGTCATATGAATTATTTTGGTTAAAAATGTTTTTGGTAAATTAGTTTATTACTAAAGCGAGTTAAATTGCATTTGCAATTGCATTATAATTTTATTGTGTTTCATAACTAGTGTTTTTATTGTTTATGAATCATTTTTTACATTTATACCTCTTATAGTAGTATTTGTGGATACGCTTTTACACAATACACGTGAAAATATTCAGGGAACAGAAAAGCAAGTAGGTAATAAATGGCATCATATTTAATTGTAGTTTGATTTATTCAGATTCACCAGCTGTTTCCTCTTCAGTTATATTTTCTAAGCAATTTTTACATATTACTTGGACATGTTTTTTCAAACATATATAGGTATCACACTTTTCGACATGTATAGGTTGTTCTGGCGTCCTTTTTAGATTCGATACAACAAGGTTCGCAACGTTTTCTCTTGACCGCTCTTCGGCTCGTCCCAGGTTGAAAGCTAAACGATTCAATTCTTCCACGTCAGCGGGGTTATCAAAATTATAACGCTTTGTGTCCATAATTATGCACTTTGTTTCAAAAATACACGGCACAGTAACAAATGAACAAGAAAAAATAACCTACAAACAACGAAGCCTACAAATACGGTACTGAGACGCTTGTTCAATGTACGCAACAAAAATGAGTCGTAGGCAGTCGCGCTGGGACTATCAGTCCCAAAGCAGGTACCCGACGCACTCTTTGCAAATTTTCTGAGATATAAAACTATCCCTTTGCATGAAACTCAGGCAACTGGTTTCTAGAAGTTTACTGTGAGATGTCATAAAGTTACGACGCTGTAGCTATTATAGTTTTAATATAATTGAGAAAATTGTAAATCATGGGACTGCCAGTCCCATGCGCGACTAACGGAGGGTTAAACTACGATAATAAACCAAAGAACGTCAGAATCAATCTTCTTTATGCTCATCATCCAGTAGGCAGAGCCAAAATCTTCAACTGAAGGCAGGTTCTGAGGAACGAACTCCACTTAAAGTGTCAGACTGAGAACGGTGCAAACCGTTAGGCTTCACCTAGAGCTGGGTAATACTAAATTTGGCTTGAGCCTACCCGGTGTAGGTGGTCTTAGAGCGGGTTCACATTGGACGCTTCTATTGAAGTGTACACAATGCAAGCGCGCGCTTCTGATTAAGCGTACGCCAAACGTGCGTTGAGCGGGCGTCAGCTGTGCGTTTCGAGATACATTCGATCTCGCGCTGTCCTGTAGAATAGAAGCACGTATGGATGTCGAAAATTCCTTCATTGACATAATCCAAAAGTGACCAACTCTTTGGTAGATGGAAAGTGCCGATTATAATAATACAGTGTTGAGAAAATGTAATTGGGCGGAGACGGTCGAAACTTTCTTTGAACATTTCATGCACCCGTCTAATGCTAGTGTTGGCTGCTTTCAATAATTTCTTTGTCTTTCTCAACGTCTCTTATTGCTACGGCAAGGGAGATACACACAAGTGATCACTTCGACGTTCACAACCTACTTGAAGCTCGCCGAAGCCTGTGCTGAGCGTGGTGTGTGCGCGTTGGTTATCAACAGGCGCTCCGAATGATTATTTGAATTTGGCACACTGAGTGCTGATTTTGACGTAGAAGAGGAAAGATAAACTCAACCAAGGATTTTTTTAGATTTCCTCTTCACCCACACAGTTGTATCCATATCTCATATATCTTTCTGAGTTTTCGTGAAAAATATCAGATCTCAGAGTATAGGTCACAACAATTCACACAATTAACAGAACACCATTCAAAATTGTGCTAAATGAGAAGTCTAGTGAATCGAAACCTAATTGCAACCTTCTGTTATTGATCAAACCACTTATCACCGAAAACGGTTTCAGGTGAATTAATTATCTTCTATGTGAAAATTGGGTGTTCAATACAACCATTACGCAACGACAATCGGATGAACGATACACTCGACAAATAACTAGCACTACTTGTGAATTGCTTCAGTTGAATCGAAAACAACACACAACTCGTGGCAACCACAGGGGGGTACAGTTACGACGTGAGGTAATGCATATATGAATGGTAGTTGTTAAGGTATTTATCTGAACTTTTTGATAGTTCATATTGAAATCTGTTCAAACCTAGCAAAAATCCTCGAAAAAATCAGATCATTGAATCAATTGATCTGAGGATGTCATAAACTAAAACTGGAGAATAGGTGGGGTTATTAACAATGAACAGAATGGTATGAAATGAATAACTGTACAGTTCTTTGAGAGAGGTTATGCTGCAAATTTGTAATGAGAAATATCGAGCAGAAATATGTATGAATTTCATAAAGTTCTGCTACTTCTATTAAAATCCTTATGAGGTGAGAAATCAAGATGAAAAATCATCGAAATTATAAATCCAAAGGAAAAATTAAAAATGAACTAACATAATATGTTGATTGTGGAAAAATTGAAAGAACTCAAACAATTGAGTAGTTGGGGTTGAATTTGTCACTGGGTGGAATGCATTTTTTTTATTCTACACTTCTGAGAGATTATGGTGGAAAAATTATTTTTTATTTTTCAGTTGAAACGTGCTCATTCAGATAGATGAATATATGTGAAGAAATATTAATGAGATGAGAATCTCACACGTGGGTGAACGGAGTCGGTATCAGTACGAGTAGAAGTCTACACATGCTCAGTCGAGGACGATATGCGTTCTACTGAAATAAATACGATAAAGGGTTATCAAACAGTAAAGTTGTTAACATAATTGGCGCCACCAGTTTGGATAAGATAATATCCTATTGAAAAACTTTAGACATTTACTTCGTTTAATCTTCAAAATATGAATATCATATTGTTACTCTTATTACTGTTACAACAATAACAAATTTAAGTATGTCCTGATAAAGCAGATATATCATAAAAACGGTTTGATTCGAACGATATCCGATACATTATGATATAATGTATACCGATGATGCATTTAGGGACTCATAGGTTTGGTATCTGAATTGAATTGAAAATACCACATATTAACATGGACAGTTCAAAATAAATAGTAATCTAATACTATAATTTTTGGGACAAACCTTCACAGTGAATATTTTTCGAAGCAACTCCGTGTGATTTATTACAAGAAGAGTGAAAATTTTCATGAGAAAAACTGAATTACCTCAAAACAGATACCTACTGAAGAAGAGTTCAAAAACGTGTTTTCAACAAAAAATTATTCCAACGGCACACAAATAAATTAATCACAACACACGACGACCTACAGCTCACCTGATGGCTTGTTGATTCAAATTTGTTTCGTTTTCCTCGCAGCACTTATTCCTATGTTGAAAACCATCAATTATTTGTAGATAGAGCACATCGAAATAAAAAAACACATCAGTTTTCCATAGTGAGGTTGGCTGCATTTTGTATACTTCCTTCAATACTCGATGGAAAACTCTCATAGGCATAGAGTCAAAATCGAAAAGAAGCATTCATTGACTTGCCACGAACACTCGATAATATGGAGGATAGCGGAAGTATTCTTCTCTTTTTAGTTCTTATTCTCGATAACAAATATGCCATTTCGAGTTATTCTAATAGTTTCAAAACTATATTTCATCCTACTAAAGAAGATTCTTGTATAGAGAGTTTCACCTATGAAAGAAACTTGTGTGAAGTTTTCCATTGAAGTTATTCCACAATTCGGTGATATTGCCAAATTCATATTTCAATAGGGTGCGTGGTTTTCGTAAAGGATATATTGGTATTTGAGTATTTAATTCCCAATAAAAACGATATATGATTCTGCTTGATACAAGATAGGCCACCTTTGGATTTTACCAATATACCGGGAAAGTCCTATTTATACTTCTGAACTGATTACAATCAGACGGAGTGAAAGTATATTGCTAAACTGATTAATCGTCTTTCAACGAAAATCATCAGGAGCTATTCCAACTACCGATGATACGAAGTTGCTCATTCAACTTATCTCCGAGCTGATTACATGAGCAGTTATAAGCAGTCTTTCAATAGATCTCATAGGAAACAGGCGTGTCTCGGAGTGATATTAATTGTGTATGATTGTGGCTAAGTGTGTAATGTCTTCACAGAGATAACTAAGTAATAAATAACTATCTGTAAGAAAATTTAATCCTTATTAGAGAACCCACGTTGGATTAGACAAAAATATTCAGGAACGCTTTTTTCGTACTACCAGTCACTACCTCTTTTACAAAAAAAACACGAAAATACTGATATTATTCCGCTCACTCACCGTGCCTGGTCATTTCATTACGTTTTTCCGATGAAGCATCAACAATTTGTTCGGGAGGGTAATCAAAAGATATATTTATGTCATTCTGGAGGGTTGATCTATTCGAACGTGGCTTCTCGTATTATGAGAAATGATTTTTTTTACAGATAAGTCGTTTCATCCTTGATTCTACTTCCAATATCATTCTCAGAAACCTTGTACTTTTTTTTTGTAAGTGTAATGTATCACCCTGTGGATGTAGATGATGATTAGCTTCGGCATGCGTGAATGTGAAACCAGTCAGAGTGAATTCGTCATTCAATAAATAATCAGTAGAATGTGGTGTCTTATTTCAGTAAATTCCTGAAATATGTAACAGTGGCGACGAGGATAATCGTGACGGCAGTTTTTTAATGAACTGAACTAGCGAAAAAATTCACTTATTCAGTGTTGAATTTTTTTCCCTTTATCTATTTTGTCAAGCAATAAAATGGCAACAGAAAACGTTGGACATCTTCGTGAATTCGACCCGGTAAATTCGGACTGGACAAACAGCACAAGCAGGGGGCTTGGAAGAATGGCTTGTAGATGAAGTGGGGGTTCTGCTGCCAGCAGAATTGGTGATTTTGCGTGAAGATCTTGCAGAAAAGGATCCCGATGATGACGTCCTGCCTTGCGTTTGCGCATTACCTCGAGCACTTGATCTTGAGTTTGCGTAAAAGAATTCCGGCTCCTGCTTCACAAATCTTGGAGAGGAAATACTTTTGTTGATCTAGAGTATCCAAATAACCTCCACGATTCACATAAAGATTTGCCGTTCTGTCCGAATCATATGGATCCCAAGACTGGAAAATCACGAGCCGAAAGTAAACCGGATGTTAAACATTTCAAATTGATGGCTACTTTGCAACCGAAGAAAAATTATGTAATCCATTACAGAAACCTAAAGCAGGCGTTAGCAAATGGACTAATTTTGACTAAGATTCACCGTGTTTTGAAATATAAACAATCCGCATGGTTGAAGCCCTACATAGACTTGAATACCCGTCTGCGAACTGCTGCTCAGAATGACTTTGAGAAGAACCTTTTCAAACTGATGAATAACGCAGTATTCGGTATGTATTATTTTCCCGAAAGTGAATTCATTCTAATATTTTCTTCTTTCAGGAAAAACAATGGAGAATCTCAGAAAACACTCTGATGTTCGTCTTATAATGAGTTGGGAGGGACGATATGGTGCGGAAGCTAGAATTTCTAATCCTCGCTTCAAGAGTTTGTCCATCTTCGATTCTAACTTGGTGGCCATTGAATTAGGAAAGGCAGAAATAATGTTCAACAAACCCATATTCGTAGGAATGACTGTACTCGATTTGGCAAAGTTGACCATTTATGATTTTCACTATGGCTACATGATTCCGAAGTTTGGAGAAGATTGCTCTGCCGTATACACCGACACAGATAGTTTGATTTATGAAATTGGAAATTCTGATCCATACGATATGATGAGAACCGATTGCTATCATTATTTCGATACTAGTGATTATCCAACTGATAATATATTCAATATCCCACGAGTGAATAAGAAAGTCATTGGATTGATGAAAGATGAGAATAATGGTAGAATCATGACTGATTTTATTGGACTCCGATCAAAATTATACGCTACTAAAACTGCTGTTTCTGAAGATCAAATCACCCCACTGATAGAAGAGTTGAAGCAGAAGGATTATGAAAGTGATGAAATCAAACAAATTATCGCTGATTTCGGAGTGTCCAAGAAGGCAAAGGGTGTTAAACGTAATGTCGTCAAAACGAAAATTACATTCCAAGATTATATAGATTGCTTGGAGACTTACAATGAAAAAAAAATCTCACAAAAACTCATAAAATCAAACAATCACAAGGTGTATTCAATGGAACAAATAAAAATTGCCCTGAGTCCTCATGATGACAAACGCCACCTGATCCCTGGAACCTGCTGTACTCTTCCATTGGGCCATTACTCGATTCAAAAACCAATGGATGTTGATTGAAATTTCCTAAATCGTCGAAGATTAATTTGGAAAATTATAATGACTCAAAAATATAACTTCAATGGACTGTTTTGAATGTATATATTGAATATAGATGATGTGAGAAAAAACGTTTTTTTTTTTAATGTTTGGAGAATTATATTGAAAAATAATCCCCTAAAAAGCTCTTGAAATCCAATGATCACAAGATGTATTGAATAGAGAAAAAAAAATTGCTTTCATGATGATAATAGTCACATGATTGTGAAAGTATACATGGCTCTTCAGTTGGAATATTTGTAGCTCAATTCATATGTAATGAAACAGTATGCTATTGAGATCGACAACTGATGCTCAATGATAAAGTACATGGTGTGTGTGCACACATCATTCTTGAGTCAATTCGTAGTGTCTATATAATAAAACGTGTGCTCTTCAGCATTCTTATAATAAAAAAGTTCATGGTGTGTGTGAACACAGCATTCCTAAGTCAATTCATAGTATGATGAAACAGTGTGCTCTTGAGACTGATTCTCAATGAAAAAAGCCATGGTGTGTGTGTGCGTACAGCATTTCTAAGTCTATTCATAGTGTGATGAAACAGTGTGCTCTTGAGACTGATTCCCATTGAAAAATTTCATGTGTGTGCACATAGCATTCCTGTCTATATAATAAAACAGTGTGCTCTTGAGACTAATTCCCAATGAAAAATTTCATGTGTGTGTGTGCACACAGCATTTCTAAGTCAATTCATAGTGTCTATATAATGAAACAGTGTGCTCTTGAGACTGATTCCCAATGAGAAATTTCATGTGTGTGCACATAGCATTCCTGTCTATATAATAAAACAGTGTGCTCTTGGGGGCTGATTCTCAATGAAAAAAGCCATGGTGTGTGTGTGCACACAGCATTTCTAAGTCAATTCATAGTGTCTATATAATGAAACAGTGTGCTCTTGAGACTAATTCCCAATGAAAAATTTCATCTGTGTGCACACAGCATTCCTGTCTATATATAATAAAACAGTGTGCTCTTGGGGGCTGATTCTCAATGAAAAAAGCCATGGTGTGTGTGTGCACACAGCATTTCTAAGTCAATTCATAGTGTCTATATAATGAAACAGTGTGCTCTTGAGACTAATTCCCAATGAAAAATTTCATGTGTGTGCACATAGCATTCCTGTCTATATAATAAAACAGTGTGCTCTTGAGTTCGACAACTGATGCCTAATATGTATGCACACAGCATGCTTACACCCCAGCGATACAGTGCTGTTGATAATGAAAACATGGCAAAAATATTATATGGGTCTGTTGTCCAATTGCACATTGCGATGATCAGTCAAGATTCTCAACAAGGTCTAGCAAACACCTCCAGTATCCTAACACTAATGAGAGTGCTTCTAAGGATGACACTGGAAAGATGTGTGGTACAATTTCTGTCCAGTAGCAAATAGAAATATCATATGATATCACTTCAAATCATGTTTTACCAAAAATTTGACATCTAACGCAATACCAAAAGTACCTTATGTACCAAATTAGCAGATCATAATGTGAACAATTAACCTTATATCATTTAAGCTGAAACAATATGGGCGGGAAAAACTAAAAATTTGTTTTAAAATGTATTAGATATCAAACTTGAGTCGCTTGAAGTTACAAATTTCAGCCGGCGAACAGCATTGGATACTTTCAACATTTCATTAGTGATGTGATTTAAGTTTATTCAGAAAGTGCCTCGCAGTTATTGTAGGTTTTGATGAGGAAATTGTTCAGCTGTTATTTTTAGAATAACAAAATGGCTCAGTTGATCTACTTTCTATAATTTTTTTTTGTTATTTCCCAATTGGAGGTTTTTTCCATTTTTTTGCGATAAAGGTGTTGGTCAATGATTTTTTTGTTTGCGAAGCGACTTGATCATCTTTGCATAATGGTCTTAGTTGATATTGTTAGGATATATTTTAATGAGCAAGTGCCTCGTTTGATATTTCGACCATTATTTTTTTTTTCAATAATGAAGTGACTTGATCATTCTCGCAGTAGAGAACTGATTCGGTGATATGGTTTTGAATGTTAACAAAGTGAATGGCTTCAGCTAGCCATCAATGTACTATGAAGGTAAGCCACTGCGTTTCACCTCTCGTTCGAATGTCTTTTATTACCAAACCTATATACCAGACTTTCCCTTCCCGATGCAACTTTTGCCCGTATGAAATAATTCAGTATGTTCCCTTCAAGGTTCTATATGACCTCCGGTGTGACTCGATAATTCGAACCTAATATGCAAGTAATGAGTCTTTCATATTCCTGGTATCTCAACTTCCGCGGCACTAATAATGACGACGTTCTCTCATGAGTGCGCCTCTTGCGGAACACAAGCTGACGATGTCGCGCCGCTAGTGAAGCCAAACGAGCATTCGATATGCATCCCTCCACCACTTTCATCGAAATTTCCCCAATGCTACCACGCATCCGCAGCCGCGTCTTTGTGTTCAAGTAGTGTATCTATTTTCTCATCAACATTTTTGTCTTCCTATCAAGTCAACGACGTATCCATACGAAATATTTGCCTGTACCTTCAAGTGACTCTGTAGCGCAGTGAGTAAAGCGTTGGTCTCGCAAGCCGTAGATGAGTGGTTCCAGCCCCCGACAAGGCACTTTTTTTATGTAACAGGTAGGTAGGCAAGGACCTTCTTGATCGAAGCACGCTACCGCGAAACAATCGAAAAAGTAGCAGATCTGGGGAAAACCTGGCAACGCTGTCTTATGGAGATCCCATAGTTGGTACGAAAATTTGCAAAATCGAGCTTGGCTTTTTTCCCCAGATTTACATGGTATTCTCCATAAGACAGTGTTGCCATTTTCCCCGTACATACATAGCATATCTACTAATATGGCTGCGATGCTGATTTTGCAGCGGCTATATCAATAGCTTTCTGGAATGTGAATGATTTTTGTTCTTCCATTAACCGATCCTGGCATGGGTACTTTCAATAAGGGTAAAATTTTGATCAAATTAAAATCGGAAAATGTTTCTCCAAAATTTCGGCCACGACCTTTGCCATTTGATCTCAAAGAAAAAGTAGAAAAAAAATTAGTACGTTTTTCGGGGTACACCTATAGTACCGGTCTTAAAAAAAGATGGTTCGGTGAGGATATGCGGGGATTTTAAGGTCACTTTGAACCCGTTTATTGAAATCGATCAGTATCCATTACCCCGTATCAATGAGCTATTTGTAACTGCAAATGTTTGGTGACTATTTCGACCCACAAAGGTCTTTTCAGATACAATCGGGCCCCGTTCGGGATTGCAAGTATTCCTTCTAAGTTTCAGAGAATAATGGAATCATTATTACAAGGTGTTGAGGGTGTAGTGGTTTTCATTGACGATATTCTCATAACTGAAAAGGATTACACAGAACACATGTCAAGGTTAGATAGAGTGTTACAGATTTTGCAAGATTCAGGTCTGAAAATATGTTTTGAAAAATGTAGTTTTTTTAAGTCTAAGATTTCATATTTGGGTTTTATCATTGATAAAAATGGTTTACACGCAGCTGAAAATAAAATAGCTGCCATTAATGATGCACCACAGAATGTAACACAATTGAATTTTTTCATTGGCATGATCAATTACTATGGTCAATTTGTACCAAAATTATCAACGATACTCCATCCATTATATAACCTACTGAAGTCGGACATTAAGTGGGAATGGTCACCAGAATGTGATACTGCTTTCAAAAAAATAAAAAAAATGTTAACGTCAGCTCCAATATTGGTTCATTACGATCCAAGTTTACCTCTCAGACTCAGTACGGATGCAAGCCAATATGGGATTGGAGCCGTAATAACGCATATTATGCCCAATGGCTGTGAAAAGCCGATAGCCTATGCATCGCGTACGCTTTCAGTATCTGAACAAAAATTCAGTCAAATAGAGAAGGAGGGTTTATCTATAATATTTGGTTTATGTAAATTTAATCAATATCTTTATGAGTTTCAGCTGTTTCTAAAACAGAATAATATAAAACACACAACTTCTCCACCCTATCATCCCTCTTCGAATGGTGCGGCGGAGAATGCGGTTGAAACTGTCAAAAATGCAATGAAAAATAATTTTGAGAAACACCATGTTTTAGATTTAAATAAAATGTTATCTAACTTTTTATTCGATTTTCGTAACACACCCCACTGTACCACCGGGGTGAGACCTGCTCAAATTATGTTTCAGAGAAAGTTACAGACTCGTTTCGATATTTTGTTACCTCCTACTGGAAGTTCAGTTGATAAATCAGATTTCAAAAATCACGTTCTCAAACAACAGAACAAACAAAAATTCTTTCATAAGGGTAAGAGGTTATTAGATTTTGATATTGGTGAAACTGTTACTGTCAGAAATTATAGTGATGTACAGAATCCTACGTGGATAAAAGGAATTGTTTCAAAGAAAATTGGCAAATCCACTTATTTAATAAAAATTCCAACTCTAAACAACGTAACCTGGAAGAGACATATCAATCAGATGAAAAAATTTCATTTTATGGAATCGGCAATCATAGAAAAAAATGAAGTAACACCAAGTTGCGAGACAAATGAAAATACAGTGGATTCGACAATTTTTCCCCAGAGAAATCTTGATAATTGTGAAAATATAAGTAACGAATTAGAGCAAGTTCGACCGAAACGTGTAGTGAAACCGGTGGAAAGACTTGTTTATACAAAAATGTGACATATACTTTTTTTTTTCTTATGGAGGAGGGTATCTGTAATGTATCACCCTGTAGATGTAGATGATGATTAGCTTCGGCATGCGTGAATGTGAAACCAGTCAGAGTGTATTCGGCATTCAATAAATAATCAGTAAAATGTGGTGTCTTATTTCAGTAAATTCCTGAAATATGTAACAGTAAGAATCACTTCTTCATCTGTTAATGACATGCTATAGTTTATGTTACATAATTAGGCTAGATATAGGTTCAAAATGCTCTAGGCATGCATCGACTCTGCAAACTTTCGTAAATGTTTCTGATTTTAATAACCGTGCTTCTGATGGACTCTTCACTTCTACTCGCGTAAAAACCGCCAAAGAAGGTCTAGCACAATGACTCGTAAATATCTTTTCTCATATAAAAAAATCGTTTTTTATTTTATTTAATTTTTTCATTTTCTTTCATCCATTGCCTCTTGCAAGGTTTCTTATATGTCAAGCATTATTCTTCGTTGTCATTTCGGAATTCTGAAATAAATTCACTTAAATCATGAAATCCTGTGGTCAAGACCAGAAGTAAATGAGAGCGAGTAAAAAAATGCATGCCTCATATACCTACATTTTTTTTAATAATGGCTGGATCTAATGGATGGAAACTAAGACTTCTGAATTGTTAAAAAACACGTACCTAAAAGAGAAATCGTTGTCACATACTGAACGACAACATGAGTTTCATTTCATTTCATTTTTATTTGTCTGAAGAAAATTTACATTTTATAGACACGTCCAAACCTTAACCTAAATAATCTAGATACTATTGATGAATAAAATTATTTTTAGTGCTGTGAAATGGAATAATGGACAATATAAAACATCAACTTATTTAAAAGATTAATACAATTCAAGAGATGACTGAATCATGGAAATATAAAATGTATAAAACATACAAACATAAATGTCTAAAATATATAGTGGATAATGTATAAAAAGTAAAAATATATAGTGTTAAATGTATAGGATGTCAAATGAACAAAATATAGATCAATGTATGAAGAATTTATATTCAATCACTGTGATTATCCATGAACAAATGCCGATTTTCAGCGATCAACTGAGTAAATTCTTGGAAGTTGTAAATATAGTTACTGGATAAGATACATTTCAATTTAGATTCGAATTTTTTTGGGGGTAGATCTCGAAATTGAGATGGTAAGTTATTATAGAGTGTCTTCCGTAACACTGTTGAAAAGAGTGTCTCATTTGTATATTCGTGGATGGTTTGATTAATGTACATCATCAAACAGTATTCAATATCAATTCTATCCAAACTGATATAAACTTGAAATCAGACGTCGAAAAAATAACACTTTTTCAGTTATGTTGTACTCTGACTTGGGGATGATAGGAAAGAACACAGAAAGAGGTATTTTCTTATAAGTACCAGGAAACCAGGGTAAGTTCCTTTCCGCAATGGTGGACGGTACGAAGGTTGGATTTTTCATTCTGGAACTGAAAAGATCGATATTTCTGTATCATCCATTTTTTGGTTTCATTTTGAACTCCTGTCGTCGAATATCTGAATCCACAGCATGCCCAGATATGTCTGACAATAGAATGACGTTTACATTGCCAGTCGAAGGGGCCGTATTATAGGTTGCGAAATTCAAAGGTGGTCAGACTATGAACCTTCTTCGTTCAGTGTCCATCATAAGGACACATTCTATCTAATAGTTGAAGTTAACTTGATCAAATTGTTACTTGCCATAAGAAGGATATTATAACTTGAACTGGAATCATTTGTCGAACATTCGAAAGCATGAAAATTCGCCGAAATTTTGTATTCAATTTCATTTTCGATTTTTTCTATATATGAGTATTCGTTGAATAGTCAAATCAAAAGATTCCTCTGGTGTGGGAGTCAATGATCTTTCAATATTGTTTTAACCACCAATTCAACACGTTTGTAGCGATACCGAATGAGTTCCATAGTCATTTATTGTTCAAATACCATCAATGTTTTATTATCTTATATATATATATATATATATATATATATATATATATATATATATATATATAAATATATATATAGAGAGGAGAGGAAGTCTTTGCTGACAAGTTAAGAACAAAACTCGGAAAAAGTCGGAGGACACATAGTAAAATTGTTTTAAAACATTGATACGTATCAGTACAACACATAAACACGTTAAAAACTATTATCTTCATTTTTAATGAAAAGGTGTAGTGACTAACACCATGTGAAAATGATGAAAAGGCATGAAATTTTGTGGTTATAAAGGCGCCAAAAGTCATATGTCGAAAATGTCAAATGTCACTGAAAAATTACTGTTGAGACACAATTTGGCCTTAGCCGCTGAAACCTCATTACCATTACAGGTGCTGCAAAAGAGGAGGTGGGAAAATGTAATATAGTATTAAAATAATTGAAAATTTGAAATTAGTTTTGTGAAAAGTATAAATTCAATATTTTGATTAAGTTACGTCACTTAAATTGCCCTCGAGAACCCTCTAAGAACATTCTCCTCGAAACATTCCTTTCTTTTCAACAATACGTATTTCTCTTTCAATAATAATATTCATAAACAAACTTTTGGTACACCTATGGGCGCTAAAATTAGCCCCATTTTAGCAAACTATGTGATGGATGACTTGCTAGATACGGTCTTAAATGTTGTTCATTTTCATATATCTTTCATTAAAAAATATGTTGAAGATATCATCTTGGCATTGCCTAGGTCTGGAGTTGACGTGATAGTAGATATTTTTAACAGTTATGATCAGTTTATCCAATTCACCATTGAAAAGGAGGATGCAGATTGTAGTGTTCCATTTCTGGATACTAGATTGATGCGTACCTCCACCAATGTTATACTGGTTGACTGGTACCGAAAACCTATCAGCTCTGGTAGGTATTTAAACTATTGGTCATACCATAAAGAGTCGATGAAGGTAAACGTGGTCAAGCAGATGAAAGATCGAATTCTTCGCATTTCGGACCAGGGTTTTCACCAGAGGAATCTCCATATTTTGAAACAATTATTCCTTAATAATTCCTATCCTTCTTCACTTTTGAATAAGATCTTATTTGGCACGTCACCATTAACTTTTTCTCAAAATCAGAATAATAATTCAATTTTAGAACTTACATCTACTAATCGAAATCCTAATCAAACCCATTGTAATTTTTCATACATTAGTCTACCATACATTTCTGAGATCACACCTGAACTTGCCAGAATTTTTAGTAACATAGATAATATTAAAATAGCCAATAAAACGGTTCTTACAATTTATTCCCTCTTTTCTAATGTTAAAGACAAAGTTCCAAAATTATCCCAGTCGAATGTGGTTTACTGTATTCCTTGCAATGACTGTGACTCTGAGTATATCGGACAGACTGGAAGACTGTTGAAAGATCGCATTTCTTCACATAGAAGCGACTGCAGACTCCATCCTGAAAGATGTGCTCTGAGTAAACATACTTCCAAGAAGGGATATTTGATAAATTACAGTTCCACAAAAATTTTATCAATTGAAAGGAATGTTTCGAGGAGAATGTTCTTAGAAATGGCATTCATTCCTCAATCTTCAAATTGTTTGAATAAAAGAACCGATCTCAATCATTTGAGTGAAATTTATTCATATTTATTATTGATTGATGGTAATTCGAGGGTTCTCGAGGGCAATTCAAGTGACGTTACTTAATCAAAATATTGAATTTATACTTTTCACAAAACTAATTTCAAATTTTCAATTATTTTAATACCATATTACATTTTTCCACCTCCTCTTTTGCAGCACCTCTAATGGTAATGAGGTCTCAGCGGCTAAGGCCAAATTGTGTCTCAACAGTAATTTTTCAGTGACATTTGACATTTTCGACAAATGACTTTTGGCGCCTTTATAACCACAAAATTTCATGCCTTTTCATCATTTCCACATGGTGTTAGTCACTACACCTTCTCATTAAAAAGGAAGATAATAGTTTTTAACGTGTTTATGTGTTGTACTGATACGTATCAATGTTTAAAAACAATTTTACTATTTGTCATCTGACTTTTTTAACCATCTCATGCGACCATCCTCACTTACAATGTGAGTAAGGAAAAAAAAATTCTGTGTCATATTTTCATCCATTAACATTATTTTGTAGCTCCCCGATGATGACAACAATCGATTGTCGAAATATTGGAAATATTTTGTTATAAGAGTACACTTTCGCTTTTGCTGATGTCCCAAATATAATTCCCGAGTTTTATATATATATATATATATATATATATATATACATTAACACAATATATACATACATCATATATGCACATAAATACATATACACAGATTTTATTGAATGTCTGATTCTTGATAAAAATCCACATTAACAAGAAATATCAGAGTTTTCTGTATGATTATCACTGACAATAAGTTCACAAAATCACAACACGTGTTTCGCTGTAAAATAGCTTTCTCAAACAGAATTCAAATGAATGTGTTTATACATAGATATATTCACATCCACATATATAAATATATCCTTCTTATGTTATATCAATATTGATATAGGTGTTGAATGGAATTCCATAAAGAATTTCGATACCAAAAAACAGTTGTGACATGTACAGGTGTCGAATATAATACGTCTCCATTAATCATGCTACAACAACTATGACAATGGGATCGTTGTGTCTGATGCATTTCGAGAGCATTCTCCTAGTCATATGAATTAATATGCGAGTATTGTTCAGAGAAAACTGTACAGAAAACTCCAACAAAAATCATAAATACTTTCATCAAAATCAATCTGAGTTATTTGTTATCACATCTACAAATCGGGAACAAAGCAAGCCTCTTTCAGATCTATTTGGCAATTATTCGTATAGTTTGTTTGAAAGTTTCTCGATTGAAATATCCATGTTGAATGAGTGAACAGTCATTTCTGTTTTCAGCAACAATAGACTGATGAATCAAGTTTTCCAATATCTGATCAGTTTTAGCGATTTGGCCTATATATTAGATTAGTATTTCACAGCTTCCATCAAGTTGAAGGAGTAAGCTAACACACATCAGTATGTTGTCAAATCAGTTGTCACAATATAATATGAAAATTTTTTCAGCAACTCAGGGTTCGTCGCTCACCTTCAAAAGTGAACACTCCCTCCTTTTTCGTTATATCATCATTATAAGGACAAAAACCAATCCACATTTAAGAATTCCATCAAAGCAATATTGCAGGAGTGCTGACCCACCCAGGATGTGATTCGGAACCAACTTAACGTAACGTCACTAGATAAATTTCAACTCATCCATATATAATTATCTACTAGAATATGTGTTTCCATTTTTTACCGATATATTTCATTGGGAAGCTCTTATTGCCATTTCATTTATACTTTTATATTTGATAACAGTATAAGAATTATTGCATAATATGGTAAAGGCTATATGTGTACACACATATTTTATATTTATATTTTGTATTGTTATTTTTATATTTGTGAATTTTGTGCAATATCATCTGTATTTTCTGTATATACTTGCTACCTGACTTGCTACAAATGTTTTATAACATAACGTGGCAAAATAAACATCTATCTATCCATCTATCTATCTTTGTTATGCCTAGGGTGCCGAGAATTTTGAGAATTGAGACGATTTCTAAACAGAAAATGTTCACCGAATTTGAAACCAACGAGAGAGTCGAACAGTTTTGAGGAGCCCTGTACCATTAATTGTTTTTTTTTTTTGTGAAATCAGAACGTGCATGATATGTGATCAGCCAGGTCATGAACGAATGCCCAAAGAACCTTACAAACCGGATCAAATGCTCCAATAGTAGCTCAATCATAGAATATGTTTGCAGAAATCCAAGATGTGCCCGTAGAAACCCCGGAATCAAGTTCAGCAGAGGACGAGAAAACCAAAAATGACGACCAGGCCATATCACAGATTCATGCTCTTCTCCAGATAATTGAAGATGGTGCATCTATAGACGATTTCAGACAAACTACAACCTAATCAGATGAAGACATAATCGGAGCAACACATGATCAGAAAATGGAAGGAAAAATGGCTGAGGAGAAGAAGCGTAGACGAAACTAGTTGAGATGAAGGCCTGAAGGTTACAAAACTAATCATCGAAATACCAAAGAAGGGAGAATTGGTCATCCATCCTTGGGGAAGACAAATAACGGAAGGAAATAAAAATTAACGAGAAGGAAATTGTTATGGACGTCCCTGATTTTCTGTAGCATAGAATAAGATCGATTCCTTTTTCTCTCTGTGTTTTCTCATCCCTTTTTGAAAAATGGATCAGTTATCAACTATCACCCCAGTCAACTGCAATGGTTTGAAAACAGATATATACGAAGAATCTTCCGAATGATTCTATCCGAAAACATGATATCGACTTATGCTTCATTCAGGAACCTAATATTTACCATACAATGGGTTGAACCTCATGAGTAACGTTGGAAACTCAGAGTGGAAAAAAGGTTTTATTCATAGTTGAGGGTCAAAAATTTCCTCGTTCACACCTCTCGTAAGAGAACACCTGGTTCAGATATGTCAACCTACGAATTTCACCCAACATTTTATCAAGAGATTGGTAACGATCCAATAGAAATTGAGAACCAATGTATGAATAGTCGAGTGATGGCAACGAAATAATTCCCAGAAGCAGGCATCACACTCATTCCAATCAAAATAATTATCCTGTTGAATGCCTATAGAACTCTCGCACTGTTGAATTCAGACCAAAAAATACTAATGAAACTGTTTGAAAATCGAATTCAAGATGTATGTACCAAAATATTTGGAGAACAACCCATGTGGAACTAATATTTGTATTTGCAACAATATCATGCTAACTGGAGACATCATCCTATAAAAAGAATACAAAACTAATAATCCGCCCGCAATTTTGAGTCTGGATTTGAGTAAGGCTTTCGATAGAGTTAATCACGAGTATTTATGGCCTGTTCTAGGAAATATAGGATTCCATAAAAAAATTATTGATTTTCTGAAAAGAGTGTACAATATGGCAAACTCAAAATTGCTCATAAATGGAAAGCTATCAAGAAATTTCCCGATCAAGTGCTTAGCGAGACAAGGTTACCTCTAATCGATGATAATTTTTAATTTATCATTACAACCTTTTATACGACTTGCAGATTTTTCAGTCCAAGGCAAATAAAAGTTTTAGTCTATGCAGATGATGTCATAGACGAACACGATTTGACGAACATTACTAAGGTTATTCACATACATTAAAAGGCATCCAACGCCAAACTGAATACAGACAAGGCATTTTTGCTTCCACTGGGATAATCTATGGAATATCAAAGAGAATTCATTCAGGAAACAGCATAAAATTCTAGGTATGGTTTTCAAAAACAAATTTATGGACATGCAGACAGAAAAATGTTGAAAAATATCGAACTAATGGTGGTATTGAACCATGTTCGAGATTTTGGTTTGAGAAGTAAGGTTTGGTTCGATAGGACATATATATTATCCAAGGTTTGGTATCTATCGCAAATTCTCCAGCGCGACCAGGCAAGTTGTAAAAAGATAATACTCCACAGAGGATAATCCATTTGGCGAGGTAACCCGTACAGAATTGCACGAGAACAGCTCCATCCCTCATTGGAAATAGGTGTTTTCGAATTTAATATATTATCGTGGTCGAACGAAGTTAATGAAATCACCTATAAGGTAACTTTTAATGGAAATTCCGACAACGCAAACTATTTAGGATCTATTCATTTAGAGATTCGAATGAACTTCTCAAAAGAAACAATATCCAACTTTCGAAAAGTACACTATTGTCAACAAAGTATATTTATGAATAATTGGAAATTGGATCAGAACACCATCCGAAAGTAGAAGATAAGTATCCGAATTTTGACTGGACGACAACTCGAAAAAATTTATTAAAATCTCATGATGTCTATCTAGTAGAAGAAAAACTGAAATTTCATTGTACAAGTGTCTCAGATCAATGTACAAAGTGTCAAACAGTAGACAATATTCAACACCGTTTGAATTCGTGTGGTGCTGCGACGGGAACGGAACGAACAATTTCAGAACAATTTTTTAGAACAATCCATTGAACTCAGTGAAGGTTTCATTGGAAAAAATATGAGCTGTGTGGTTTTGTAGTATCTCAAGATGACCCTGAAATAATTCAAATTATTACGAATAGAAGATCCCCTAAACTAATGATGTCAGTCTCACATTTTGACACAACTAACCGAAACCAGAATTACTGGAAGAATTCTAAAGGCTAGAAAAAAAAAGCAGACTAGTTTTCGAAACTTCGCCAAGGAAAAGTATGAAACCTTTTCGATTATTATTCTTTTGGATCTCTAAATGCATAAGATATATGATGCGTAACTGGTCAGTTTTGTTTTATTTATAATACCCCTATTTGTCCTTCAAACAGGTACTATGAGAATTTATTAAATAATAAATAATGTTGATTTTTTTTTATCTTCACCCCCTCGAGAAACTTTCGAACAATATTTAATTATTCACCTCGTTGGATTTGGGGGTAATCTTGAGTGATTCTGAAAATGCGAATTCGTATTTTTATATTTTTCGTTTCTCATCCACTGTTTCCTTTCGCAGAAATATCGCTATCAGGAAGGACGTTAGGAATTGAGAAGCTCAATAAAGGGCTCTCAGAATGTTTGGGGTCTGAAAATTATCAAGCATCAGTAGACAATGAGTTAAACAAATGTGCACAAAAAATGGTCAGTCACAAAATTCCCTTCATTATGAAAGATTCTATCAAAAACGCTTAGAGATAAATCAATTCATTCATGGGGTGGATCAGTTTTTAGATCTTCAATATAGTAAATACTTTTCAATTTGCTGCTACTAGTTGAAAGCTCAGACACCTCGAGTTCCTTTTCCAGTTGTGCATTTGTCTACTGATTTCTTTTTCTGACGTAAATACTGTTGAAGTAATTATTATATTATACATTTTTCATATTGCAAGACCCTATTTTTGTGATAGCACGTGAAAGAACGCATGGTACTGTGTATGAATGTCCTTTTTTTTCGAATGTTTGGTTATGAAAGGTTAGGAATCATAAATACTGAAATACGTTTTGAAATTTCGCTCTGCCGGTGACACTGACTGTAAATTACTTTTATTGAATTTTTATACAACTTTGAAAAACATGTCTCATTTACATTAATTTGACTTTACAATAATGGTTAATTATCATATGAGTGTGGAATGAATACTATTTCGATATCATTGTTTCAGCGAAAAGCAACGCATAGATTTTGATGATGACAGGTTATGTAGATGAGACCCGTACGTGAGCTGAGGTTTGTGACTTATTGAATGATGAATATTCCGATAGACCTATTACACGTTCGACGATGAGCAAAGTCGAAGCAAAATTTAGGAATTTTGACCATGTTGGTTATAATTATATGAAAGGTCGACCAGGTGTCACGGGAGATCAACACTTGGATGTGCAAAGTCAAGTTGCATTAAAGCAATCTTCATGTCAAACGCCTGTTTGTAAGTACCTGGGGACGAAAAAGTGACACCCATATGAACTGTAAGTTATTCTGTAACTGAATGAATATGATTTCTATCGAGGACAAAAATTTTGTGTTTAATGATAGCTCGGTGTTATAAATAAAAAATTTTGGGTATTTTTTCAGATGGGGTCACCTACTGCTTGAATAGTTCAGCAAATATGCAGAATTGTAGGTACTGGGCACAGTGCCAACACTCAATGAACGATGGAAGGGCTCACGCAGTATCCACAGACAGTCAATGTGTGGGAGGGAATAGTTGGTAACATTGTGAGACTTTTTTCCATTGATGGTTCATTGAACGGTGACAAACATTTGGATTTACTGGGATATCACATATTTTCTGCACTCGAAAGTTGGAACGCCACCACATTACGCACGATATGTAAGTAAAACCCTTGATATCATGCTTCTCAATAAATGATCTAATTCCGTCAGATTTTTTTTTGGCGATATCTTAAGTCGAAAGTTTACTTTAACAGAATCAATTCCATTGATGGGGTGCGTATTCCTACTTCGAATTCTTCCTAGGGCGAATCCTTCCTAGGGCGAATTCTTCCTACGTCGAATTCTTCCTACGGTGAATTTTTCCTTCGTCGAATTCCTCCTACTGCGAATTTTACACAATGGGTTGTATGGACCATCATCGGAAACGTTCGTGTTTCAATAACGTCAGTGGAGGGGATGACATTCGCAAGACGACCCGCATTGATGAACTAAAATAGAGAAGAAGTACGCAAATCACTTCGATTAACGCTGATATCCTAACTTATGTTCTGCAAGAGTTTCAACATCGTCTGGCATATTGTCGAGAGGTGAATGGCTAGCAATTTCAGCACTCAATCTAAAAGATTTCGAATCACCAATTCCGTTATCATTTTCATACATTACCTTATTATGACTGATCTTATCTTTTATGTCTCGAGCGTACGATTATGTAACATACAAAATAATGTGTTTCATGCTTGTTTTCAATGGTAACAACGAAATCAAAGGAAAATATAGTGGCGTCATAACTCGAACAATGATGATATCGAAAATATCAGACAATTCTTAAATGCACAATCATTTGCCTGATGATTACCACATCCACAAACAAAACAACCCTTCTTGGTCGAAACATATTTGTTCTGACTCACCGATAGATCCCTCACCTACCTGTGGTTCCATTACGAGGCTGGTGTCCCTGAGCCCTTCCTGTAGACTGTCCTTTACTATATTGTGGTCTATAGAAGTTAACTCAATCAGCAGGCTTCCTCTTGATACCGAAACTTCCTCTTAATGAATGCTCTTTCAACGCAGATTCCTTGGAGAGAGCTAATTTCAGCACAGAGTTCAAGGTTACATTAATCGATGATGGATCCTTTTCAAATAGCCGATCCATAATTTTCTCATCGCCAATACCAATAACGAAAATATCGCGCATAATGGTCTGAAGTTCATTACCGAATTTGCACTCGGAAGGTAAACTTTTCACACGAGCCTCCCATTCGCCGATGCTTTCATTTGCATTCCTTCTTGCCGAATAAAATTTGAACCTTTCTGCAAAGTACGATTTTACCGGGGTCAAATGTTCAGTTAACGAACTGACGAGATCGTCGAAAGATTTTGATTCTGGAAGATTTGGCACACATAAATTCCGCACCAATTTATAACAGTTTTCGGACAGAGTGTTTAAGAGTATAGCTTTTTTGCGCTTGTTGTCCACTATTTTATTTGAAGCTTCGTTTCCCGGCATTTTATGTACTTTGTAGCACCCACTGATTGAAAAAACACACTGATTCTCTGCTCACGTGAACTCAAGATTGTCCCCGTCACCAAATGTTATGTCCGTGAAATATTAATATGAATATGCCCCAAACACACATGTAGAATATACTTGAAATGAAACTCCAAAATCTTTCTAGTGAATATATTGCTGGCTATCGATATACTGCCTAGTTCCATGAATCCTTATCAGTGCGTACAAAAACACCCGACTTTTTATAATCTAAGACTCAAAGGATATCTTACACAACAAGTACACCCAAATTCCAATTGAACGATATTGTACGTATAAGCAAGTATAAAATATTATATTACGTTACTAGTGTGAAAAGTGAGCCATTTCACATGAGTGGGAGAAGCGACAATCCCACGAGTGTGAAATGGCACTTTCCACACAAGTAATGTACACTTTTCATTTATTATGCTTAGCTGAAAAATAAACTCGACTAGTCTAAGCTTCTCTTCCCCAATGGCCATCTCAAGTTTCACCGAATTTGTTGCAATCTTTACGTGTTCACTGTACAAACATTGATATTCAGAGTTTTTTTTTGGCAGTAGGTCCAGGAAGTCAGCACATAACAACTTGACTAGTAAACTCACCATCAACACAGCTGGCCGTTTTTGTATGAGATTTGTATGAGATTCATACCCCGACAAGTACACGGACAAAAAGCACTACGCAGTTTGGACCAATAACATTCGTCGGATACTTTGTGAAATGTTCACATAGAAAAATAATGGCATATGCAATGATATTTTGACGAACTGAATGTGGGACAGCTTCTCGCCAGTAATTATTCTCTGCAGCTAACTAAGAATATAGAAGAGTGATCTGCTTGAATAATTCATAATATTCCACTCACCAAACAAACGAGTATTCATAAACATGGTATTATAACACTCATCAGCATATTCTTTGTTCGAGAGGAATTGAAATCAAAAATCAATAATGGGCACTATCTTTGTATCGTCGTTTCTTTCTCGTCTATATAACAAATGACCTCCTCTCCCTTACTTGTATGTCGACTCAAAACGACACCTATTTCTATCCCAGACGTATAAACCTGAATGGAGAAGTGAAAAGAAGAAAAAAAAGGAAAACTCAACCCAATGCGGAGATCGAGTACCTATTTCTAATGACTGAGCATCCTGGCATCCTAGCAAGATTGATCCAAAATGACAGATGTGTTGGAAGAGGAGATACAACCGATGTAAAATGTTGTGCGGTACTTGTTGCGAATTGTGTGTACCTAGTGTGAACGTGATCAAATAAAATTGAAATCTGCAGTGTGTCAGATCTTAGACGTTATAACTAATGTACTGGCCCTAAGAGAGATAGGACTGCGGTACGAGCAAAATAGAATACGAGTATAACCTCTAAGCAAATTCCTTTCTCAATGTAGCAGATAAAGAGAGGTTAAGAAGGATAAAGTAATTCAAGTATAAAATTATCATTCTGTCCTTTACAATATCACTTCAATGTGCATATCCTTTTTAGCTCCAATGCATTCCGCATCGTCTTATATGGAAAACTGCCTTAAGGCCAGTCTGTTAGTTGTAATGTCTATGCGTCACATAAACAAATGTACAATGAGGCAGGTGCAACTCACAACTCTAACGCGCTGATAAAGATGGAAGACCTGATTCTTATACATTCGAAGTAGAAGAGGATTCAGTGGCAATTTGAAAAGATTCTGAAGGCTATAATGCTTACACAGAGATAAAAAACGATAATTTTCGGATCAAAACCTACGCTGATCACAATTAAATCATTTCTTTAAACCATTCATTTATTCGTCCACGCACACACACAACAGACATACATCATAATCAGTATATCAGATACGCCCATTACCAGCTGATCCTTTAATTTAAATGATCCTTCCGCTCACACATCACCTAGGATATCATCATTATAATACGTTTCATTAATAGAAGTTATTATCCACACAACTTGAAATATCTACTAGAGACGCACCCACGTGTGCTTCTTTGATATATTATGTTGTTCAAAATAATGGAAAGCGCTTGATGGGTGGTCACCGTTCGTAAGATAGTTTCATGCCTTTATCATGCGTCTTCAAAAATATCTTCTATCGACGAATGAAGTTGTGATTAAAAGTACATCCTTTATTTATTTGTGATAATAGCGAAACTTCATTTACTATACAGGGAGATACATATTACAGTAACGACTTGAGTGGACTGGTGTCAGAACGTTACCCCTCTGAGACGATTCACTTTATAGTCGTGGGTTCGTGTTTCACCAAAACTGTCTTTTCTTTTTCCTTCATTTATTTTGAAACTACAATTTTGAATATTGAATTTGATAAAGTTTCTTTCCGTTGAGTTTTTCAAAAATATCGGAAGAATACTCTATATCTAAAATTGATATTCAATACGATACTTGCGAGACAGTTTTGATATATTTAACTGGTCGAAGAAAAGATCAACTGTACAACTCGAATGGATATTAGCCATATCCACTCTTCTTGTTGTACAAATTACTATTTACGCTTGGCCACCACCATTTTCAAATAAGTTCAGTTTCCTCTGTCTTTCCGAACTGACGCAATATAATCAGCTGTTTTTTTATAACTCCATATTTGAAGTTCAGAAGATCAATAAAAAAACAACGAAAAAGCAAAAGAATCATGGTCGAGGTACCTGCTCATGGACAATTCGAATATTTCAGATAACTTCGTCGGCCAATTAAAATCAACGTTAAAATGTACTTATTGCGGGTACTGTTACGTAACCTTCGACCCGTTTTGGGACCTGTCACTATCTATCCCACAGAGAACCGATCAACTCAGATTATCCCACTGCTTGGATTATTTTACCAGAGAGGAGACGTTGGATGGGGATGAGCAGCCGACGTGTTCCAAGTGTGAGGAAAGGCGGAAGTGCACGAAGTCATTGTCGATATACAAGTTCCCCTGGGTTTTGGTGATCCATCTCAAACGTTTCTCTCCAACGGAATGGTTCAATGGAAAATTGAATATCATCATCGATTTCCCTTTGAAGAGTCTGGACATGAGCGACTACGCGGCAGCCAATGTAGTCCCTTGCCACTACAACCTCTACGCGATCTCCAACCGTAGTGGAACTACGTACAGCGGCCACTACACGGCTTACTGCCGACATCCTTACTTGGGAACGTAGCACGAATACAATGATTCCCATGTGTCACCTATTACCTCAAAATCTCTCGTGAGTGGCGAGGCGTACGTTCTGTTTTATGAACACGAAGGCACTAATGAACTGGATGAAACAGAATTTTCCATTTGATATTGTTTTTTTTTTATTCTATTTCAATTTTTATTCATTCCTTTTTAATTCGTTATATTGCATAGTTATTGTACATTATATACGATATATTGCATAACAGAATATCTCGAAAAATCATTTATGAATGTCAAAAAATACAGCTTCCTGCCGGGTGTAGGGGTATTCATAGGACAACAGACATCAATGTATGGAATCGAGGCCCTGTTCTGATTGTCTCGCGCAATATTTCAGAAAAGTGGTTGACAATGTTCCTTGCTGAATGGTAATGGTTCGGACTTTCATTGTCTATATTTTTAACTCTATTCAAACCTGTTGCTAGGAACGGAAAGATTAAAATACAAATCAAGGAAAAAAAAATTAAATCAAAATCGAATTTTCGGTCAATGATGAAATCAGGGATTGATTGATCAAAGAAAACTCTGTTGTTACAAAAAATCGGGATTTCGAATATGAAATATAAGTCAAAAAAAAATTTAAATAACGAAATGAATGAAATAATATTGTGGCAAGAAAAATTGAGGTATCGAATATGAAATACTAGTCAAAAAATGTAAATAAAGAAATTGAATGCAATATTATGAAAAAAATGTTGAAACCAAGTTTCAAGTTGAGTTTACTCACGACGTTTTCATTGCTGATATCCGCAATCGTCTTCGGGTGATTTGATTTGATTTTTTCTCACTTGATTTGTATTTTAATCTTTCCGTTCCTAGCAACAGGTTTCAATAGAGTTAAAAATATAAACAATGGAAGTCCGAACCATTACCATTCATTTCAGAAAAGGTTTATTTGCAGTTTTTCCATATTTCTCACTGTAACTGTTTCGAGAGCATTCATTTATGACAATCTTTGTAACTGAATTTTCTGCACACAGTTTCATAATGAATATTTGGAATGTTTTGAACGACCTATGGATTAGGTCTGCTGGTATTTTCTAGGTCGTTTTACACACTGATTTGTTGAGTCAATTGGAATTTTATACAGTTCTTTTTACAAAACAAGTATTCTGTTGAAATTGTAGTGTGAATACTTTCCCTGCCAGCTTTTTCATGGAAAACTTTGACTACCTTCTGGGCTCACTCAGAAGAGTGATGCTTAACGAAAAATCAGTGGTATACATATACATGCATTGTGAAAACATGTACTCTAGAGTTTGATTTTCAGAACCGTTTCGTTATGAATGGTATGAGTAATAACGAAAAGAAATTGAAAAATATTATCTCTTACTTGATCAATGAAAGTTTCAATTCCATTCATTTTTTTCTGAACAAAAAATACATTTCAATCTTTTCTGTTTGTATTTGATGGCCTTATTCGATTTATATTTTCATGGGTTTTTTGTCTTCTTTGCTTAGTAACACGTTTCAATAGAAATAATATACACAATGGGAATCAAACCACATTCAAGCAAACGGTGCTGACCTTGATAGCAAAACGCGCGTCGAGAGCAAATAATATCAGTTTGGTGTTAGGGTAATTGATCTCTACAAAACGTGTTTTTTCATTTGATTCGTCGAAATGACAACCAACTATTGGACCCAATAACGCGGAACATTAATTTTCGAATTTTTGTGTTATATACTCATTCATTTCGAAGAACTATTTTTTTGAAAACAGCAGTTTAATATTTGACTATCCAACTATTGATCTTCCAAATATAGACTAGGGAAATACGAAATAGCACTAATAGTAAATGTTATATAAGGTATTATTTATATGAAAGCCATCGACTTTGATCGAAGTTCTTCAGCAAGTAGACCATGTCTTTAACTCCCTGCGACACACATACATGGATAGTTTGAGAGTCATTTCCCAATACTACAGAGAGGAGTACTCAAGAGAAAAACATCTTCTCCTTTGGGGCTACGAACCCACGATCTCTCGATCATGAACCAGTATAGAACCAGACCGCCAACTTCCTGACCAATAACTAAATATTAATCGTACAAATTATTATATTTTTTGGCAACAAAAATTTTTTTGATCAAAGATGGATTTTATTATTCTGACTCTGCCAGTCATAAGTTTTAAACTATTCCACTTCCTTTCATTTCAATTGGCATTTGAAGAGTACCTGTTCAGTTCTGTAGGGAATTCACTTCTGCGAAATGTTTCGCAAAACTTCCTCTTTCACTCCTTCTCTGCGAGAAGTGAAACCCTGATCTGTCCGAAATTTAGGAGGGCAGGACATTTTGTAGAGCCACACCAAAACACGGTCGCGAATTTCGTGAGGAAAATCTCTCGCAGAAAACAGTATACGTACTATTTTAATGTTTTTTTTCCCTCAAATCAACCAACATCATCCGAAATCTGTGGTGTACTCATTCAGCTGAATTCAGTAGATTAGTTTTAAATGCCACATTTCTCTTTCACTGGCATGAACAAATTCTGATGGCTTGAGCTCAGGAGATCCTAACGGCCATTTCATTGCTACTCGCCTCTCTATATTCGCCGATTCAGAAATATTAGGTCGAGGTGATAAAGGGCATACAATAGGTTGAGTAGCAGACGTGCTCCATTTTACTGAAACTATATAGTTTTCAGAAAAACCTACCTGTTCAGATTTGAAACTATTTTATAGGGAAACACTTTGCGGTTTTTTGAGCCTCATTGTACTGAAAAATGAATAATCAATGAACTGCAAAAATAATTTTTGATATGAAGTACCGGCTAGATCTATTGAATATATCGTATTCGTCGTTACCTGTGTAATGTAAAGGGATCAATTTCATCAATCAAGTACTTCAGAAATTTCTAAGGATATGTAAAGGGAACATAAAAAACGAATTCTTCCCATTCGGCTGTTCCATACTCTACATTAGCGTACACAATATCATGATGCTCCTCGAAATAATCTATCCATGTTCGGTTACAAGTTAACATGAGTTCCTGCATGTCATTTCCGGATGCGACGCGTGTTCATGAGTTAATTATCAGTAGACTGTCGTCATGATTGGGAAAACTCGTCCTGTCATTAAGATAAAGTCTCACCATGTGTACTGAATTAATTAGGAAGCCCAATATTTATATGCCGGTTCGATAAATAATTTCGTGGGTTGCGTACTTTACAACCAATATTTACTTCCTTTCCCTCTTGAATGTGTAGCAAGGGTGATGATAGAATCAGTATTTGGTATATTCTGTTATACAAAAAAATTCCTGATTCGTGGTCCTTTTTTCCCAAATTAGTTGGATTGGGATTCTGTGATACTGATTCCGTTTGACATTCGGGACTCGATTCGTTTAGGAATTCACGCTATCCTCGGAATGATATTGTAAAAGGTGGATTATATGTCGATGTAGTTTTCACCGATAATTAATCTATATTTCATTTATTCCAGAAGATCGACTGATTTTTCAACTCCATTGAGTAGTTTCGACTGATGTTACTTGCCATAATTATTCCTGTGAAAGTCTGCTTTTTCAAATTTCGATCTTTTGTGCAGAATCGAGTAAAATAAAAAAAATATTTCTCTGAAGTATTTCGTTTTATGTGGCCTATGGAATGACTTTGTTGATGAATGGTGGTTTGATAATTTAATTTTTCATATACTTCATGTGTTATAAATACATTAATAACTAATACGTTATTAGTTTATTGGCAGTTGATTGCCTTGACAACTTCAAGAATCAATCTACAACCTGTTTTCAGGTCAAAAAATGATATGATTGATTTGAATATTTTACTTTTTTCATAATGAATGAAAGATTTCGTTGTGATAAACTCGAAATTTTCCGATATTATTGGTATTTCCAGGTAAGCGGTACGCTATTAGGTGGCGGTTGACGAATTGAAGCTGTCTATTGACAGATTTCTGTCAAGGTCAAATGTTTGTTGTTTATGTATTTTACTGACATGTTATCGAAATTTCATATTCGAATTCGCAAATTCACATTCATTGGGAAACTGATGATTGATGAAAACTCAACAGAAGTCGTGCGCATTCATTTGACAAACTGCTCCTACTCAAACTTTTTTTATATGCAGATTCACACGGAAGCGAAGCCCTGTTCAAAGAACACCGCGTGAATCAAGGGACAGGAGATACGAATTAACAATTACTTTAAATTTCTAAGTTTGTACGCCTCAGGAAAAACCTCTTTTGGCAAGGAGTTCGAAAGCTCAGCTGTTCCATTGAAAAAAGATCCCTCAGCAAGAGGGGTTCAACAGCTTTCCAAATTCACAACTACTAGAGACATGATTCTAACAAGCAACAATCCGATACCTAACTATAAAGATAATAATCGGGCACTATAATATTCACTTTGACGCTCTTCGCCACCATATGAAATAGATGCAAGAAGGAAGATACAAGAAGAGCATGGCTTCTGCTATTGAAATATGTATTGAATCGGAAAAAATTATGAGTTCATATTCAAAATGGATCGAATAAAACTAAATACCTGTGACTTGATGAAAATATGGTACACAACTATTGAAATGTACCGAGAGATGCATCTTCCTAGTGATCCTATGATTCTGAAATATAATATAATGGACTGCTGCTATAGTTTGGTATATTCCTGATACTGAAAACCGCATATATGTAATTCATTGAAATAGTGACGAACCAAAACTCTCAAAATATTTTCATTAAACCATCCCATCTCTTCATTGGTTCCACATAACCAGATATCTGAAAAAAACTACCCACTCATGACACGATCGTCTAGTGCATAACTGAGCCAAGTTCACCTATGCACTGAAAAATTGTTTGTTATTCAGTGTGAAATTTGTATCATGATCTCAAATTGACCTGCTCATTCGTTATGCTTTCATTCAGTATTTTATCAGAAACAAATGAGAAGTAAATTCGGAACCTTCCGTTGATGAGACGCCTTGCTTATATACTGTGTTTGAATAGAGAAAATTCCTCTAGATATTCCACTCGCAACTCGATTGTCCTGAATCTCCGCTTCGGAGACGTCTGGCGCTATCTAGATCGGCTGGTTGATCCAGGAAAAGATTCGTTAATGGAATTTGTAAAGTTATATTTTTACGATGCTCAGCGACGACGTTGGGGGATTGATATCAATTCTCATGGCCCCTACCAATGTCTCGTTATCACCATTCTAACGTTTTAGTCAATATGAACGATCTTCATTTTTGCTTCAGTGCTACGTTGAATACTGTACACCACGTCATTTATCCTCTTCACTATCGTATGGGGTTCGTCCTATGGTGTTGATTTGGAAGAAATTTCTTCTCTATGACGAGGGTTGTACAGCCACACGCGATCTCGTTCTTTAATTACACCTGTGTTTGAAACTTTTCATAGAGATCAATTACCCTAACACCAAACTGATATTTTTGCACTCGACGCGTGTTTCGCTAACAAGATTAGCATCTTCAGGAGAAGAAAATTGATACTGTGTCAATTTTTATACCAAAGGATCCATTCTCATCGTTTGTGTACGCCTGCGGTTGCCTTAGAATCGTATCGAGCCCTCATCCTATCAACACGCACTTTTACCAATTGTTACCTATTGGAACTTCTTGATGATTGCTGACTCGGATGGGCTTGGCCCCTTGTCGATTTTGTGTTTGACCAAGTTGGTTCTTTCTGTTGTTGTCAAATCAAAGATATCACTTTTAGTTCTGGTAAAACTCTTGGCAACTCTTACAGGAATGGCATGTTCTGTGTCAATTTTTATACCAAAGGATCCATTCTCATCGTTTGTGTACGCCTGCGGTTGCCTTAGAATCGTATCGAGCCCTCATCCTATCAACACGCACTTTTACCAATTGTTACCTATTGGAACTTCTTGATGATTGCTGACTCGGATGGGCTTGGCCCCTTGTCGATTTTGTGTTTGACCAAGTTGGTTCTTTCTGTTGTTGTCAAATCAAAGATATCACTTTTAGTTCTGGTAAAACTCTTGGCAACTCTTACAGGAATGGCATGTTCTGTCTTCGCCAGAGCTTGTGCAACAAACAAATTGCTGGGAGATTCATTCCATGGCTAGACGCTGCATCCAAAGTTTTTACCTGATGTTGGATGAAGTACTTTCTCTAAGAATGCAGAAACTAATATTGATATGAATTCATCTTTTAAGTCTGCGACGTATACTGTATCTGCGAGTTGCCTAAGAATGAGTGTAATCTCAGCTTCTCTTCGAATGAATGCAGTGACTGTTTGAAGTAAAACTATGAGTGACCTTGTACAATGTTAGTACCAATATCGACACCATGACGCTGGCAAGTTGTGTTGAAATCCCAATATTTGATGTAGCAGAAGACTATCGAAGTTTCACCTTCACAACTCGAGATTTCGAAACGGAAAACCAGTAATTTGAATTGATGACGGATTTCCACATGAAACACATTTGGAAACTGCGACACGTATATAGATATACAAAAGCTTCCTCATTTAGAAATATGGAAATATTGTTAGTAGTGTTACAAATTCGACGATCGACAACGATTTTGCGAAACGGTGAAATCCTTTTTCTACGCCCATGACTTCCTCTATACCAATGGAAGTGATTCGGAGAAAACCACCCCTATCGACCGTTTTCGCGATTTATCGCGAATGTTCGAGAAACATTCGTGTTTATACACGGAGCGATATAATGATTCATGAAGATGCGAGAAAGTCGATACCCGTTCGAGAACATACCAGAACCATGGACCTATATCATCACGATCAATATCAATAGGCAAAGCAGTGCAATAGTTATTCAAGTGATTTAATGAGCTGTTTTGGTTTGGAGTTGGTTTGGATTGTCACTCATTTTCGACCCCAGAGTAAAAACGCAACAATATGTTTCTGGGTAAAATCACACAAGAAACCGAATTAGTTTTTTTCGATATATAGATTCAGTCAGTTTCATTTGGTGAGTCGATCTGATATATTTTTTTTTTTTCGTCTAGCGCCTGATATAATGCAGGAGGTACATTTTATATTCTTTCTCCAGAGTTTTCGATATATTCAGGTATAGTCTCACTAGACCAACAATTTTGGAGCTGATTGAGGCTCGTGGGAGATTTGGTTGTCTTGCCGGAACGCCGGAACTATCTGATACCCAAATTGATTACGTTATATACGTAATAATATAATCAAAATAATCGAAAGTTCAGAAAACTAATTCAATTGGCCGATACCTGATGATAATCCTCAATAACGTGATTGATTGAACACTTTGTTGTTTGATTCTCACACAGTTAGAAATATAAGAATAAAAGAGGTCTCAGGCCGATTTGAATTAATACTGCTACGTTTCGTAGGAACCCCATTTAACGCTAGGCTACCAGCCGGCATAATATGCGTTTTGAAATTTTGAAAGAAAGCTTCTATGCAACTACAAGAATCATTTAATTTTCTATTCTGAGATTGGATTGATTCAGTGTCGTGAAACAAATATTCAATGCAGTTTAGTTTGTGGTTGCCATGGCAACAAATCTTAATGCTAGCATTTCATTGGCAAGAATTCCCAGGCAAGAAATTTTGTAGATATATCCCTCGCTGATGTTTGCGAATCAGTTTAATTCATCTATTGTCCATTACAGAATGGTACCGGATGGAGCCTGAAAATGCAGGAGCTGGAGCTTTTCTGTTCAAGGCAGCAAGGTGAGCTGATGATAAACCTGGTATAGTCTTCGATACTAAACAGGTACAACAACTCTTTGTCACCGAGTTGGAGCCCGCAAGGAAAAAAGCTCATGTAAAGGATGCAGAGAATGCTAAAATGCAGCAGCTGCATACAGTCAAGCCCAAGTCTTCTTCAAAAACATCGAGAACCATTTCTTGTCTGTTGATCAGACATTTAGAGTCTCTGACACTAGATGCAAGGTCTGCCGATAGGCGCCAGAGACTTTGATGCATTTGCTCTCAACTTGTGCAGTTTATGCGGCTTTGCGAGTGCTTCATTATTTTTCTCGACACTCGTATGAAAATTACAGGAAATCAGTAGTGCTTTTTGATCCAGGGGATATTTACTCCATTGTGGGAATGAAAGGTGCTCAATTTTTTTTGAATTTTCATTCCCAACCCCTACGAAGATACGAGTCAATAAGACTGATATAGTCCTCTCCGACCAGCGGAAAATAAAGATGTCGTTATATATTTTTCGGCTCCAGCCGAAACGAATATCGTCCAGAAAGAAGAGAAAAGACGGACAAATATCAGGATTTACGGCCGACCAAGAAGCTTTTTTTATCAGCTGGTTTGAACGGTTAGAAGTGATTGAAAGCAGGTCTGAGAATGGTTAAGCCTTTTTATAAAAATCATTAAGTTCAAGAATACGGTCAACATTAACATTCACTAATCAACAACAGAATCGAAACTCTCGAAGTCCCTGTAGGTATAAAGGAGGGGCTGTGGTTTTCTCTTTTCAGTCTAATATCACATTACACTGAAACATGACCAGAAAAAGTGGAGCAATCGACACTGTGGGATTTCCATTTTTTTAAACAAATTATCAAATCCAATATTTTCTTACCAGTAGGGCTGAAACGAGGTGGCAGTCGCCCAAAAAAATAATATTTGTTGTACTAAGGAGTGAGAATGGAAAATGACTTCCCGAATTCCACAAGACATGCTTTCACAGAAAAATTACCTCATATAAATATTGCTCAAAATTGGAGAAAGAGACGAATCTACAGCCATCCCAAATTTTTGTAGATAAAAATAATTTTTGAATTGAGAATATGTTTTTTCTGCACATAGTTTTAGGATATCCAATGAAGCATTTATATTCGACTTTGTTCTAATGATTTGGATATGACAAGTTTGGATATGAAACTCACTAACATGTCTCCAGCTTGTATTTATATCTGTTCTAATTTTTCAATTAGATGTATTGAGTATTTTTTATTAGGCTTTTTCCATTACTTGATATAGGATTTAATATTTGGAGTATGGAGATCCAATAGAACTCACGATGTGTCTTACAGGATGATTTGATTTATGTGATTTTGGTAATCCATAAAAATGTGGTGGTTTGCTTGGTGATTTATTGTGTGCGTTCTGTTTTCGAAAGTATTTTTGTATTTCAATAATGTTCTGTATATTTTTTGTTCAATGGATTTTGTTGGGCCTTGTTTCAGTTTGGTGTACACTTGTTTTAATATTAACGATGAGTCTTGGTTATGTATATCATTTGTGGTTTTTGTGATCAATTGCGGCAATTTGTTTTCATATTCGTCTGTGTTCATGATAACTGTGGCGTTCCCTTCATCAGCTGGAAAAATTTTGATACTTTTATCACTTGTTGAAGATTTCATTGCATATTTTTCAATGTTCAAATTACTTCTGAATTTACACGGTTGCGTTAGTACTCTTTTGCAATCAGATCTATAGTCACCAGCTACCTCTGGTTGTAAATTATGGGGGGTATTTTCTATAGCTATAGCAAAAAAAGCTTGCTGTTTGTCTTCAGAAAGGTTTCTGAATGTCTGAATATAAACTCTCTTTCTATCATTATCGAAGTACTTATATGAATTTTGAATACAGTTAAACAAATAATCGAAATCGTTCCGTATCATATTTTCTCATATGAATTGAACCAATATTCATGAAACGAATAGTTAGTAGTACATGGAACAACAATTCAAAAGTCATTCCAAAACTTTTATCGCTTTTAATTTTATGCGTTTCGAAAGGATAATGGAACCGAATGTGTGAGAAGCATATGTATACATTCCTGTACTTATATGATTACGAATACGCTATACATGGAATGCCGACTGAGGTGATTATGCAGCATTGAGAATATCTGAAAATGTTGTCTCATGCTATGTAATCACATTCCTGCCAAGGGGCTGATGATTACCTACCACATCTGTTATTTCCTTTGGATGTTTGGATTACTGTGTAGAAATGAAGATGCTAACCTTGTTAGCGAAACGCGCGTCGAATGCAAAAATATCAGTTTGGTGTTAGGGTAATTGATCTCTAGGAAAAGTTCCAGCTTTTACACCAAAGGTTTCAATATTATCGTTCATCTCTGTTTAATCCGAAATGAACCACTTTATATTTCGAAGTCGAATAGAAATATGTATATCATCTTATATCTCTCAGACACCAGATCTTTCGAAGAGTCAATATTACATTTCTCGAATCAAGTAAGTGTTCTGTTGTTGAAATCAGTATCAGTTATATTCGTTTGAATTCCACGGTACTACACTATGGAATCAGGCGATTCTATTTATTGGTGTACCTTTATTCATGTCCAATGACAGTAACAAAAAATCACTAGCTCTGTGAAAACATCGCTAAAAACAATCTGCTCACCCATTTGCCTCGAGTGCCGCATTCAACGATCTCAAGTGTAGTTTTCATTGAACACATTGTCATTAAATTGCGCTATACTATAACAATATATAACATTTCGTCAAAAGGTCAATTCCTCTCAAAGTAGGTAGTTTTATATCATCGTTATTTCATTGCAAATTTTTCGACCGTTGTTTTATTTTGACAATATACATTCCACTCATTCTCCCCCAATGAAAGTAGTGTGATTGTTCTGCCACGTGTTGATACCATAAACTATATGATGAACATACTTTTGATTCATGGAGGAATCATCTTTATGACTTATACTGCATCAACACAATGATAATCGAAACATCATTTCTCAGTGATGAAGTGTAATTTTCAGATTGTTTCGTGTGAATTCACAAAAAGAAGTTACATATAAATCAATAGTCTAGTATTGGAATTTTCACTCACCTCAAAAGCGATATGACTCATTTACTTTTCGATGCTATTCAATGCAAAACTATAACAGCCACAAATCAAAAGTACGCGATGAAATGGTGTGTAATTTTTACTTTTCAGAAGTTTTCTCTCATTAAAATCGACTTGTTTATGAACAATCAATCAATCATAAAGTTATTATAGTTTGAATATCTTGAGTCAACATCTTCAGGAGATGAATGATAACTTTTTGAAGTTAGCTTCATCGGAAGGTGTTTCAAACTTTATTGCCAACCAAGTTGGAATATAGAGCGTTTTGCAACTGAGTTACAATGAGATACAGAAAAATTTCTGTTCAACCAAGTAGACAGCACTTTTCGCTAACTATCACTAAGAGACGATCCATTTAAAAATCGAATAGTGCTTTGTGCTATTAGGAAAATATTTATGATTTCAAACCTTCTATTGAACAGGTTGGGTCTCTAAGACCAGAGCGTAAACTGATTCCCCTCTTTCTGTCCTTCCCAGTACCTTCCTGTTCCAACTCGCTCTGTATATCGACAAAGAGTGCTGTTAAAGACTTTTCAATTTTGCATGTGTTATGTCATTTATAATATTTTATTCATGTTTCAACCAATAAATTTTCCATTTCATACTATTACTTGAATATATTTTACTGTTCATCTTCTGTGAATAACGGTATTTCTGTGAATAGATGTTCATTTTGAATTTGGACCCAATAGATCCATCCTGTTCCATGTTGTAATATTTTGCGACCCGTTTACGGAAGGGTTGAAGGTAGTGTCGAAGTTGACAGACCGCAAACAATGCAAGCCACCCAAATCACTTGCCCTCCAAACGTCGAAAATTGTTGAAACTTTTCCTAAAAATCAATTACCCTAACACCAAACTGATATCAGTTTGGTGTTAGGAGAAGTTTCAACTTTTACACCAAAGGTTCCAAAACTCATCGTTTAGTCGAAAATTGTATCTGAAATGAAAGATTTAATTTCAGGTTCTTTCACATCTAACTTCAATCATGATTACTTTCTAATTTCACCGTCACCGGCATTAATAGTTACTAACCGCCTGATTATTTTTTACCAATATTGTAAAAAAGCCGTCTAGTTCAGGATATTGCTTGGTTGCCACAGTTACTGTACCGAAATATGAAAAATTCTTGCAGAAAATGAAATCAATATTCAAGCACTGAAAAAAAATCTACTTTACCGGCAATTTTCTGTATCTCTAATGACTCTTACCTAAAAGTAGTGTCTTGTCCAATTTGAAATATCAACAAACAGTTCATCTACACTATATTATTTTTTTTATTAAACTGAACGTGATTCATTCATACGTGAACATCATAGAAAATATGTTACATCATGGAAATTTGAATTCAACTACATTTCTTTATAGATATCGATTATAACTTGAAATATTGTTGCAGAGTATTCAAAATATTTACAAATTGATATTGAGAGTGATTCTTCCTCCAACGAAATCAATCGTACACCTGATACCAGGTAATCATTGAATGATGCTAGCTCAGAACTGAACTGCTACCTACCTGTTTCTAGTGTGAAATACATTTTCAAACAAATCTCAGAATTGAATGTCGAAGAGAAAATGTGTTCTGGTGAAAAAACGCATTTTCGGGATTTGCAACTCTCTAACTTGTCCCAAAATTCATGCATTTTTTGTACTTTTAAACAAATTCCATTTTTTTTTCTGAAATATACTGATTGATTATTATTATTTTATGTCCCGAACAGTTTAACTTTGCGTTAATGGTTCCACGTGGTGTGAATGGCGTGGTATGAATTAGATCCTGAGAATTTTGAATACCTATAATTGAGTTTTTGAGGACAATATGTTTTGGGATATTCCCCGCTTCGTAGATTGATGGTGAAGCGGGGAATCGCCAAGTCTCTGATTGATCGTGAAATCAATCTCTGCAACATCAAGGAAAGTCTCGACAAGGAGCTGAACAACATAAGGAAGGATCATCAGAAGAATGACTACTCACTACTCCAAGAAGTGGATCGAACATTTGCCCGGAAGAATCAAAGGAACACCAAGAAAATACTGGAACAAAAAATTCTTACCATCCGCTACTAGAGAGGTCTTTCAGAGAGGATCAAGAGGATAGGAAAGAAATACAACGTCAGAGTCTGTTTTCGATCAGGGAACACAATACGCATCCAACTCACAAAAATTCGACCACCGAATAAAAAACAACGACACCAAAAAGACCATTGGAAGTGAGAATAGGCGAACACAAAAAAAACACACAACGAGGAGAAACAACAACATCAGGAATAGCGGAGCTTGTTTGGACAAACCATCACAGCATTAAATAGTCTGAAGCTGAGGTCATCATACACAAGGAGGGGTACTGGTTCAAGAAGAAATTCAAGGAAGCCGCCTACATCCTCAATGACGACGCATTAGGTCACTCCAGCGTGGATACCTTGACTAACCTGTTTTCTACTTTTTTATACGAAAAAGAAATTTGAACAATTTTTGAACATTTTTAATGTATTATGACGTGAATTGATGTTTCTTCAAGATAGCTTGCTTACAAACAAACGCTGATCGAGCGCGTACGCCGTATAAATAAATATTTCCACAAAAATACATAAAGTGTGTGTTTTTTTTTTCACTACATTCTGAAAACTTTGATGATCCCACATATCAGGTCAGCAGAAGGTGCTATATTTTTTTGTGATGGCAAGTTAAAATCAAAGAGGAGATAAAGCCAAAAATTTTAGTCCCAACATCCGCGCCGCCTATCGATTTGAATTCAAGTCGGACTGTGAAGCCACCACGTGTCTTCCTTTTCAAGAGCAGGATAGCAGAAATTTCAGTTGTATATGCAAGTGTACAAACTTTGATATTCGTCATATTATTTGAGTCACCGGATGAAGGATGACTCATCTTTACGAGAATGGCTGGTTCTCTCAAATATGTTGAAAGTGAAAAAAAAAACATAGGAATACGAGCAGAAATCATAATTTCCAAATGATAGATGCTATGTTATATTGAAATATGAACCTCACAAATCTTTTTCTGTTTCATTTAACGAGCGCTCATATTACCTAAGAGCCAGGTATGCCAATGTAACTGATGTAGTTACAGATGTAATAATTCACAAAACCTATCCGAGGGTAGGTGAAACATGCCACACAACTGATATAACGAAACAAGTAACGTTTTTGGTGGACTCATTCAACCTCAATTATCCTCTCATAAAAATTAATCCAAAAATTGAATTGTAACAAGTAGCCATCTACAAAGAAGAAAGTACATTGAGAAGTACAGACGAAGTAAAAGCAACAATAGTACTCCGTCTGGAAGAAAGAATTATCAAATGAAGTACATTGCCAGAGGTATTTCTCAAAACTCAGCTCTCTGTTCCACACCGAAATATTTCGAAAACTTCTTTTGGGGCACGGGTCTGACATGTCCTGAGATAGAGGGTATTGTGATGGTGTTGAGTTGAGGCCATCACTCTTCACCATTCTTGTTAGTGATATCTCGTCTGAAGTGACTCACCTCCTACAGAACCAATTAATTTTTATTTTCGCTTATTTCCATATGAGTAAAATCCATTGTATTCACTCATTACGTTAGTTATTTTGCATCGTAAATTCTGGAACGACTCGAGTATATTTTCTCAGAATCAGTGCTAGAATTATTTATTTTATAGGTACGATTCTGGTGAATCTTCTAAGTATCTACATGGTATTAAATGTTTCAGAATGGGGAATACAGTAATGCCAGATGGGTTAATAAAAAGATTCAATTGCAGAAAAAACACACTTACCTTACTTCAAAAGTGCGCTTCCTCTCCTCCCCACTCAAGCAAGCAAGCAAGTTCTCGAGATACCCGAGAGCAACGGTCGCTATTACGCTTTTACCAAATCAGGATTTCAGAAATTTCAGAAGGTTATTCGATCGCACTGGAAGTGTCGTAGGAAACATATGTGGTGTATCGTATCCAATTCTATAGGGAAATCGAAACTCATTGGGAAGCAGGAAGCCAAGATAGGTGATATTTGCCATTAGCCAATTTTGAGTAATTATTCCATAATGAGCCAACACATTTTTAACTAGTGTCATAGCATTTTTGCAACTGACCACCCAAACAACGCATTATTGAATATGTGATCTCTCTGAACTCCAGGAAATAACCGAACTCCACCCATGTCCGACATCCATACAACACGAAGCAGAAGTGCCTCACTTTTATCAGGAAACAATGTGGTTCAGGAGATTCATCTCAGTTCTTTGATCCACTCAACTGCAATGGTCTGATATACTAACTGATGCTTCCGAGATCTTAGATCATTTTGTGCATACATTCTTCCTCTTATTCGTCAAGATATTCCATTGGAATTTGAACATCCACATAGTTCACTATTTCTCTGAAGAGTATGAAAAAATTTCACAGGAAACTGTATAAGTAATTTTCAATAAGGTTTTTCATCAAGTATCGAGCATTTTTTAGGAAAACTTTTTCTTCACAATCAATATAAACGAAATAAACCACAGAAGGTATTTTTTTGATCAACCCACGATTCCACACAAGCGGCAACTCTCGTAAATTAGAATTGAGGAATCACTTGGTCTCACTTTTCAACGTGATATCTTCAATTCCTCGAATTATCAGTTTTTCGATAAGTTGATTTTTTGACAAGACAATACTTACAGTGAGTGATAATGTTTCAATGGTCAATTGTTGAGAGATAAACTTAACGAACATACTCCTTTAGCAATGTGGATTCATGAAAAATTTTGACTTTTGAAACAATTTAAACTGACTCAGCCTGAGAACAATATGCGAAACGACAAACCCGGTTTTTAAAAACACTTCAATTTTATTTTCGAATATTTCTACTCCAGAAATTGTCTGTCAACTGTGGTTGATGTTTTCGAAAATTAGTTTTTCAATTTGTTATACATAGTTTAAATTTGCGACTACTTGTGTGGTACTGAAATTGAATATGAAAATGCCAAAACAATATCGTCAAGATGAATGCGATAAAATCAAGTGGACATTTGGAATACTCGAAGAGAAACTCACATCAAAAAGGAAATATACTCACACGAGTTTTTATGGAAAAATAGCAAAAAAATTCAATAGAGCATGCGAACTGATATTTTTCGTATCATTGAGATTTTGTGAGATTATCTGTCGGTATTCGAAACAACACACTTAAAAATTTGGAAGAGGGACAAAAACAGTTGTGCCTCCTAGGACCAATAATGATAATAATAATAATAATAATAGTAATAGCAGGCAGATATTTTTTCTCCCCCAAACGGTTTTGTGGGCCTTCCATACCCACATAGGATTTTCGTAAATGAACACTCGGATCAGAAAAAACATTTTAAAAACTGATAAAATAAAAGCAAAGTTTTATGATGAGATAAAGGGTTGGTAACTTATCGATGATAACAGAGCTATGTGAAACAATCATAAATAATATGGGCAATAAGAAGGTAATAGAAAACTAAACCTAATTATTCATTTTTATATGTATCCAAAGTATTTGAAAATGCAGTCAACTTCAGAGCGCTATAGAGCTCTAATGAATGAAGGAAATTATAAAAAATATATGGTGAAAATTTGTTAAAACACCCTCTATAAAAACTTGCTGATGTCATTTTATTTTTAAATGATTCGAGAAAGAATTATTCCGCGGAAAAAAAATTTGTTCCAAAATTTTCCAACTATTTTCTCTCATAACTTTGTTATTTTCGATTTTATAATAAATAGTAAGGGTATCAGAAGTGTAGGGAATTCAATTTGCAACAAAAAATACTACACTGAATTTTCTGTGGGATAAATAAATATAGCGCCGCAAAAACCATTTCCACACATTTGTATACGAAGGACTATTTGAGAATACGGTCAACTTCGGAGCGCTGTAAAACTCTAATACATGAACGAAATCATAAAAATAAAGAGTAAAAATCATTCGTTGAAACCGCCTCTATAAAAACGTCATGATGTCATCTTATTATAAAATGACTAGAGAAGTTATTACGCCGAAAATAAAATTCGTTCAAAAATTTATTATCGTTCATACCTTTGTTAGTTTTGATTTTACGATAATTTAAATTGCAAAAAAAATTTATTTTTCTGTGGGATGAATAGCTTGGCAGATAAAACGCGAAAAACATTTGCCTCCCTTTTACCAATGGTGGGGAGCCAACACACTCGGATTTAATTTTACCCTAACCCCCCACACACATAAAAAAAATTGCGACCTCTGAAAAATGCACGCCGAGGCATAAAAAGTGTAAATGTAACATTTTAATAGCCTAACGGCCTAACAACAATAGACAGATCATAATCAATCTTCGTCTCCAGAAAACTTCCCTTGTCTTTTATCGAGGGAGCGGCGTTTACCTGAACGGTTGAAGGATTACGATTTGATTCTCTTAAGGAAATATGAATGTGATGACATTATTTCTCTCAGAAAAATTTTAATGAACCAGTATTCTTTCTTAGTGTTAATATTTTGTTTCAATATAACGTATCTGTTCATTCAGTTTTCATCCACTTTTAATTTTGATGAATTTAGCCTAATTTTCGCTACAGAATGACACATCTACGAAAATATGTTCCAATGAGGACTCATTTTATCATCAACTTTAGTCTTGTTCGACTCTTGATATGGATAGGGGACTGATTGTTTTCTGACAATTGTCAGCCCAGAAAACCACTGTGTTTCAATATGTCGAAATAAATGAGTGTCTAATTTCAGACATATTCATTTTTTTTCAGACTAATAATCATATGCATTTTGGAGCCGGGATTCAAAATAGTAGTCATGAATGCAACGTCCAACGTTACTTTTGCATATGCGATTAATTCCTGGTATTTATTTTCAATGTTATGGGTAATCGTTTCCTGGTAATCACATAATATCTATTTCAATTCATTTCTCGAAAGATGAAATAGTATATTATGCAACGATCGTGTAATGAGAGCATAAACCGAGATACGAAGGTGAGTTTCGTATGGTTTATGCGAGTGTATTAATACCCATTACATGAGAGTTGCATACGCTATTTCATCTACACCCAATAAATAATGAAGAACTAAAAATATTATATTATTAGGTATTTATATTGAACACAATAATAATAGGTAATCAATCGTATTTCTTTGATGAATTCTACAAAATTATAATTATTGGTATAGCCACGGAACATACAACAATGAGAAATGAAAAGAAGAAAAAAAGAAAAAAATCTCTGCCGAAGTCATAAATTGAACCCGGACGTTACTGACCACTGCCGGCGCCATTGACCACTCGGCCATGAGAGCTCATTCGACTTGGTCGAAAATAAAAACATATGTGTTGGCATTTGTCAAATGAAAAATATAATTCTTTCGATTGTATTTTTTTCTTGTCTGAGACATCTGTGGAAGAGTCGCTGGTAATTCTTCTATATCACTGCTATAAGACATTTTCATTCGATTATCGAAAATTCACTAAATTCTTTAAAAACTCAATACCTACTGATTTTGACTTGACAAACGTCAAAATGAAAAGCTTGCACATCATGCTTGATTGAAAAATAATGGGTTTCTATTGGTTAAAAATCTGTATCGTAATGAAAATCTGTATCGTTATGGATTTCATTATAAAACGGGTTGTGGGCATATAAGTGTATTATTAGAGTACGGGTGTAGATAAAATATGTTTTGCATTGTCTTCGATTGTTGAGAAAGAGTGCGGCGGTTCGACAACATCCACATACCTCACTCCGTCAGTCGTCAGGTCTATGTAGCTTGTGAAATATCATGATAAAGATATATGGATTGTGGATTAAAGTCAAATTATGAAGCAATGCAGATTCAGTATTCAGTGTCGCCTTCATGTCATGAACCTCTGATACACGAACATATTCGCAAGTGATTAGAAATTGACATCTACATCTGCATACGTAGTTCTTCATTGTTAACGTTTACGTCGAGAACTTGTTTACGGGCCTACGTAATATTTCGTGCGCTCACGGCTTAAAGATCAACGAAAGCAATCCGGAGAATCTATGAATAACACCTATGAGTTGATAATGACTGAATATTGACATTTTTATATAGGAAAATCTACCCGTAGATCATCATAGTCCATAACCTAGGAAAGGCATTGTTCCTATAATCCCCACAAACGTACCATTGTCCCAATACTCCAAGATCCGCAGCATTGAAAGTGCTCAGAAAACGGCAGCACCGGTTAACGTTAACGGCTAACAGTAGCGACGTAACCCCATTATGTATTTATTATAGGTGTCTATGGCAACGACTTCAACTCATTTTTATAAAAACCCGTAAACGTTATATTTCGTGAGGTTTACACATACGTAATGCAATTATTTCAACTCTCTTTTTGCATTTGCATGTTGTAAGTGGTGGGTGGTTCGAGGAGACAAATTTGACTGAATTCCTGACAATCGTATGGCATCATAATGAATTATTCTTGATGAATATGAATGAAATCATTTGAAAACCTGAATGTGATCCTCGAAAGAATCTTCAAAACCTTGCAAGTACTGAATGATTCCTGTTTGTCAGTCAAGATGGAAAATATACTTATTTCGTCATACTGGAAGGACAGTAGCTGTTTCAGTGACAATTAATTATACAGGAAGCTGTGATATATTTTTTTTGAATTTTTCGTAATCATATGTGAATGGATGTGTCATCTGAAAATATCAATTTATTCAGAGCAAACTGCTCAAAATCCACTCTATCGAAAATGTTTGGTGTATCTAGCTAGAAAATTCTATAAATCATATTTATATGTCCACTCATGAACTCTAGGGGCATTTTTCTCTGAACGAAACATGCTTGTCTGGGTTTGACGATGAAATGTTATCCCGATGAATGTTTTTGCAAACCACATTATTTTTGTGTTGACACGTCCTGTAAATGTATCTGATTGATTTAGTTACGAATGATTGTTATACATATTATCTGTAAATCTGTTTGAGTCAAGTTTCGAGTTGGTATACGAAATTGAGAAAGAAAAAGTGAATTCTATGTGGATAGGGTCCGTCGCGCCATGTACATAGGGTAGATATATTAGATACTCTTTCTTCTTTTTTGAGAATAATTCAAACGTCAACGAATGATTTACATATATATCAACATAGAGGGGGCTTAATTGATTTGATGTTACTTCTTTTCATGATTTTTTCCCTTAGTGAGAAAAAACTTGAAATTATTAAGAACTTTTTTCAAATATTTCATGAGATAGGTAATTGAGGTTGCATAAAATCCCTTCCTTGGTCTCTTGTAGTTTATGATTCTTTAAGAAAAAGTCATCTTTGCTTCAATAAATGTGTGATGGAAAAAGACGGGAAAGAGTCCCTGCCACATTGTTTTCTGCCAGAATTTTTTGGATATGTTTTAAGAGTTGTATGTAGTTAGTTAGGTTGTTGTGTGAACTTCGGTCCGACGCTATAACACTTTTTCATTACCAGGATATCATAACGACAGAGAGATAGGTAGCACAGTACCAGATATTATCATCATCCGTAATACTTACGTTTACAATAAATACCGTACATATTTTCTAAGGAAGAAAGAATCTTCGGATTTCACGATCGAAAAAACAAAGTCAGCAGTCATCCCAACTCTCAAATCCATAACACACAGAGCACTGGTGCTTCAGTTTCATCAGGAGACCATGAGTGAGTGGAGATATTGTGATGTTTGAAATGGGTGTGTGATTATATCACAAAATTCAGAAGAATATTGACGCTCAGGGTGTCTTCTGACGATAATAATCCTCCGCTCGAAGAGACAAACATAAGTAAACGAGAATGAGGGACATTTTCTGGGTACTATTATCTTGACTTGTGGATAATAGCTCCCAAATTGTGAGAGGTTGATTTTTCTTTTGAACTAGTGCCCAATATTATCCAGAAGTGTTGTAGTTTACACTGATCATGAGTTCATTTGGGTAAATATATGAAATGATTAACAACTTTTTTGAGTATCAGAGTAACATCAATACATTAAACTGAAGAAAAGCAAAACAATGTCCTTTAGACATCATACTGATGTAGGGAATGACCGTTTCAATTTCAATATGATATACTGATATGCATACAACTTTTATGTTTCAACGTTGATTTCCCGCGCATGAATGCTTCATACATAGAATTATCTCATCCGGAGTGACTGTTATGGAATATCCTGGCATATATCTGACATATTTTCTATGAACTCGAGAAATTTCATACCGAAAAAGAAATGCTGACCATATACTTCTTTGAATACTCCTAATAAATATTATGGTAAAATGTTTAATGAAAATGGCTTGGGGTAAATGTTAGTCTGTTTCATTTTTAACACTTTCCTTGTTGAATGTTCCAGCTAGAATATTATCCGATAATGCTGGTACATAAAATTGAAGGATGCATCATGACACATGTCTGTGGCATATGCATACAACATATAGAGTGTATTGATGTGCCCTCATACATTATGATGAAAAAAAAAAAGGAAATATGAAGATAAACGTGAAGGAATTTGAAATGAATAGGTTCTCATTTCTGTTAGTTATAAGAGCAACTTATTGGAATTAGTGTTTCTATAGGTTGTTTTCCTTTCAGAGACCTGTTCTATTGAGACTCATCAAGCGTAATGACATCTCTCAATGTATATTGCATTGAGCCCACGACCAACTTATCTCCAATTTTGATATTAGGATATCTTTTTTGTGTATCGACACATTGTCAGAAATTTCAAATCACTCTTCTGTCAAATCACATAGGATTCAAATATCATCGGAAAATATTTTGTGTTTAATGGACAGATGAATTCAGAATAAACTTGATGATATTATAATATGCTCGAGTAGAACCATGTATGCAGTTCTATCTATACTCAAATAGTCACTAAACGAGACCAATCGAGAATGATTGATGTGATGAGACCGAGGATGAGGCTAGATAGAGTGAAGGTACTTGCTCGTCGAATGAACTCATGGGAGGTTTCTTTGTAGGAAGAAATTCTTCCAGGAATTACCAGAAAATAAAAAAAAGTTTATATTATGGAAATGCACGCCTTCAATAAGAATTAGTTTTCTAGTGGTGGAATTTCATAGCGGTCACCATGAACGTACAAGCACACAAATGGGGAATATTCAATGCAGACAAAAATGATATCAGTGAACTAATATCTTCTGCCGCCCTTTTTATTAATTTGCTAGTTATCAATTTCCATTTTTAATCAGCATCTAGAGATTTTTTTCACGTATTTCCCCGTCAACTTGTACTTTCAGAGTTAATTGAAGGGGTCCGATTTTTGAGATACTTTTTCAACAATAAAACAACTTGGTTTTCCTCTCCGAGAAAATTCGAATGAAAATGTGACGAAAATGTGACAAAACTAAAAAAAAGCCATCCCACAGCTTTTTCACAAGGTAAGTTGAGGAGGACACTTTCGTTTTTACATTCCTTGCATCATAGAACTGTTTGCCGCATCAGGAGACCAAGATCAAACAGGAGGATATTACACCAATGAACAAATTTAAATTTTTGAAGTTCTTGTTTTGAACACATGACACTTACACCTCAGATACTGTTAATGTGTAACTGAAAATGAACCTCCAAATGTCCTTTATTTACAATTTAAATTCTCTATCATTAACTTTGAAATTTTGAACAAGCGATTTTTGCGTCTCTTTCGATGAGGAGAACATGATTTTGAGGAAGTGAGCAACATTTTTGTATGTATTTTGTGCTTCTAAATATTCTTTCTTTCGTTTATGAAGAACCACACATGTTTCACCTATTCAAAAACCTCATCAATGAATTATCCACTATCAACACCGTATACAAGTAAAAAATAAATCATTTCACTCCCAGTCGGCGACTTTGATGTATCGGATCCAGATTTCATTTTTTCTGGCGGCGGTGAGCTATTATGCTCTTACTCTTCAATCAATGTTTCATGCCTCACTCACTCACTCACTGACTCGCTTGTGCTGTAGATCGGCTGAGCACAAAATTCGAGGTGGGGATCTTGAGCCAAATATGGCGGAGAGTGAATTTACGCATCGGTCAATTCTATAAGGTGCTATCAAGAATATGATTTGAATTATATGATATAGTGAGGTTGCAGTGGAAAAAAGGGGCTAAATTTACAAAGAGCCATTTTGAAGACTGAGTGTCCTTGCGTCGAGGTCTGAGTTGTCTTTCTAAATGGGTTTCATCACTGGAACGTAGACAAGGAAACTGTTCCAGACGCGGATCAACCGAAAGTTCCAGCTATCACATTTCTGACCGCGGAAGCCTTATTCAGATGTAGCTTGAATAACCTGGAGAAGACTTTAGTCAGGTCATATATTTGTTCCGAGAAGCTTGCTGAGATAACGATCAGGTCATCTGGATGAACCACAAGGAGAGTGTCTAGTAGTCCTGATTTGAATCGATCCATCATTCTTTGGAATGTTGCTGGAACGGTATTTTCGTATAGAGAAAGGTAACAATAAGCGTACAAATGCAGTTTACAGATGGTCGTACTGAAATCTGGAGGCATCCCAATCTCGGATTTAGAGTAGACAAAAAAAATCTGACTATCAATTTTTTCTCCTGAAGATGCTAACCTTGTTAGCGAAACGCGCGTCGAGTGCAAAAATATCAGTTTGGTGTTAGGGTAATTGATCTCTAGGAAAAGTTTCAACTTTCACACCAAAGGTTCCAAACTCATCGTTTATTGTCATTATTGTGAACCATGTACACAGAGATGTACTTTCATTTCTGGATACGACGAACAATTCGAACAGCTAATTGTTATACTTTCCATTTTGTAATACAGAGTTTATACAGTGAAATAAATAATATTGACAGTTCGACTACTGTAATTTCAATTGAGAATTGATCACACAGAATTAATAAAAAATTCACTTTCAGCATTCGTTGTATGATGAATGTAATGCATATCTGATATTATCGTTTAACGATGAAATTTGAAAATTTATATCACTTTCCTTCTCCTGAAGATATCAGTTTGATGTGAGGGTAATTGATTTCTAGGAAACGTTTCATAGATTGAAGTACCTACTGTTTCCATCAGTTTGAATCAACTTTCATTATCTTGATAGTGAAATTCAATATGAATTGTAAGATATTTATTGATATTTATTTGATTACGATTTCCAGAAATTATACTGAAACCCAATTGAATTTTGAGGCTCAGAGCCGATTGTAGATTCCCAATCAGGTCTATTCTGGTGGCCTATTGACTAGATTAATGGAAAATATTCAAAAGTGGGACAAAATGCAATAATGAAGAACGTCAAAAATATTCAATAGACAATATTTTTCAAAACTTTTCGGAAATTAATATTATATTATATTGAAAAACCAATACCTACAAGATATATTTGAGAAATCTCGATAAATCATCATGATATTCTTCTATAACAGTTGTCGATTATTTTCAATAACCATTGCAATATTAAATATTGAAAGTTATTCAAGATTCACCAGAATAGACCTGAATATAAGGGTATGGAAAATCCACATAATTCAAGTAGAACTGGATGAATTGAATTGTTAATCTCAATGGTAAAACATGCAATGGTAAAACTGAAAAATTAATCAAGAGGACAGGACATCTAGTAATGCAAAGTTCAAGTGGTTTCATTGAAATAAGATCATATAACGTGCATTTCATTCACAACAAAACATTAATTTGTTCAATGAAAAATGAAAAGAGAAACATCCCGATCCTAATAAAGGAACTAATCTGACTTTTTGTTTCAAATAAAAAAATATTTCTTTTTCAGGAGGCAATACCTACGCTTAAAATCTCGGAATCCGAGCAAAATCCTCACAAACGATTTTTTACTCCACAATCACTCCGCAGCATTGAAAATGCTAACAAATGGAGTAATTGGTGGTAATTACTCACGACAAGGCAGCACTGCGGTTAAAGGGCAACAGTATCGTCATATAGATATCTATGGTAACTACTTCAACTCAATTTCATGAAAACCCGTAAACGTTATATTTGGTACGTTAACTTCTACGTTGAGAAGTTGCTGGCCAATTATCCACCAGGAGGTTATCAGTATGGCGTTCTATGCACGCGCGCAAACCTGCCTGTCGGCTGATAACGAGGTTAGTGGTTATGATAATTCGATGAAAGGCGGATAATCTATCTGGCCAATCTTACTGAAGTTATGTTGTTTCGAAACTGTTTTACTTCATCGAAGAAAGAACAGAAAATTATTCGAAGAAAGAACAGAAAGTTATCAAAAGATTGAAGGAGAAGGATTGTTTTTACCAAAAATCGGACAAGGGTAACAAAGTGGTAATTTCAGATAAAGGAGATTACTTTGAATGAGTCGATAACTTGATTAAATGTGGTCCATATCAGAAGTTACCACGAAGCCCGTTACCCAAAATGATCGCTAACGTAAAAACAACATTGAAAAAATGCAAGGCACTGATCACACCGATTTTGAACAGGAGACTACAACTGTCAAATCCCACAGTCCCAAAGAAATATTGTTTACCAAAAATACAAAAACCTGGAAAATCGATGCGACCAATAGTCTCAGCAATGAATTCACCCTCATATAATATTGCTAATGGTTGACAAAAGAATTTGAAAATCTCCCCATCGGCCCAAATGATGCGAATGTTAAAAATTCACAACAATTCATAGAAAAAGAAAAGATATTACCACAAGCTCTAGAGTATTTAAAAGATCTTCTCAAATCGAATAACTTGGCAGACGACACTGTTGTAAGAATATATTCAACTCACCAAGCTTTTCATGGATCAGAATTGTTTTCAATATAATGGCTCATATTATGCACAGCACGAAGGGACAGCCATGGGTAACCCATTGTCTCCATTTGTGGTGAACCTGTTCATGGGCAGGTTTGAGACGGATGCTAGGGAAGAACTCAGTTACTTCCCTAGGGTCTGGATCAGATATGTTGACGACATATTCGCTGTAGTGGATACAAGCATTGCCGAAATTGAAAATATCCTTTCAGCACTAAACAGCAGATGTAATAGTATAAAATTCACGTGCGAAGTAGAGAAAGAACGAAAGTTGCCATCTTTAGATGTATTGGTTATAAGGAACGAACAGAATGAAATAGAATTTGACATTTATAGGAAAGACACGAACACATTCAGATACATTCCAAATGACTCAAATCATTGTCCACAACATAAAATGATAAAATGGCGGCACTGCAATTTCTTGTCCATAGGTTAATAACTTTTCCTTTGAAAAAAGATAAGTACGACAATGAAAGGATAATGATTAGGTACGCAGCTGAAGTGAACGGTTTCAACCCAGAGAAAGTAGATAAGATAATTAGAAAATGTACATTTAGGGAAACACTTCGTAAATCTTCGACTTTTCAAAAAGATGAGAGAAACGAAAAGTTTATAGTAATCCCATATGAACCTCAATACACTAGAGGACTCCAACATATATTTGACAAAAATAATATGAAAGTTCCATATAAAACTTCTTACAAATTACAACAGCTTCTTGGTAACCCAAAAGATAAACTAGAAAACTCAGAGAAGTCGGGAATTTACGAGATCAGTTGTCAAGATTTGAACAAGTACATCGGCCAGAGCCGACGAGCTATTAAAACCCGTTTCAAAGAGAATTCTGCACACATAAAATACGGAAGGGTAGAAAAATCCAGTGTCGCCTAACACGCTCTAGACAATGACCACAAAATTGGTGAGAGCAATCTGAAACTGATCAAGCAGTTGCATGACACAAAGACTACTCGATGCATGTGAGAGTCTCGAAATAGCAAAATGTAAAAACAGCATGAATGGTGACAAGGGACCTATCCCTTTCAGCCTGCTTTTCAATTTATTGTTGAGAAAGTAATCAGAATAATCAATACTAACAGATGACGAAACTTGCAGGTAGTGAGTTCATTATCGAGAAATCAATTAGAATAATTAACAGTAACAAACAAAGTCCATATCGAACCAACAACTTTAGGTATATAAACAACTAACCCTAGCTTTAGATTCATTATCAATTTTCTTCTCCTGAAGATGCTATCAGTTTTGTGTTAGAGTAATTGATCTCTACGGGAAGTTCTCAACTTTTACACCAAACTATCCTATCTCATGGTTTATTCATAATGACAATATCAACGCAATAGCACCAATCCGCTGATATGAATGCATTGAGCTATGCGCACAATATTCTTTGGTAGAATGTTGATAATGAATTTGATGTTGTCACGATTCAATCGATAGTTATTGATTTTCAACTGTAATTTTCAAGCAAAAGGTTTTAGTTTTGATGGGGACTTCGAATCACAGATTCATCATGTCAAGTAGTTTGTGATATTTTAACAAACTACTTGACTTAAAAATCAAGCTCGTCACAATTTACCTACGTACTAGACTTGATTTGATATATTTATTACTCGACATGAAATCAAGCTACTTGATATTAGTTGATCTTGAAACGCACGTGTCGCACGGCGTATATTTCTGCAAGCTTGCTTGCGCTTCGACAAAGTACGAGCTCCGAAGCGAAGTCTTGCTCAGGCTGTGCTTAGTGTTACAAACGTAACACTTTCGTTACATTTCGTACCCTGTGTATTACAGCATTTCAAAAAAATTGGGAAATGTTTTACATTGAGGAATTTTACTCACGCAATCATTGAATCAAATTATAACATGTCAAAACTGTTAAATTACTACAGTAAGGTAATAAAACACCACAAATTGATGTGTTCTATCCAGAGCTGTCCCAAAGCATTGTGCTTAGTGCTCGTGAAAGCACTTAGAGCACTTTTGTGCTCGTAAGCACTGTGCTCCCGAGCACTTTCTTGAACCAGTGCTTAGTGCTTCGAACATTTTACCAAAGAGCTTAGTGCTTAGTAATCCCGAAAAGTGCTCCCGAGCACTTAAGTGCTCGGGAGCACTTTTCGGGATTACTAAGCACTAAGTCTTTCCATAATTGAAGTTCAGTTTTTCTATATTCTATTGGAAATATATTTTTATTTTTACTGAACGATATCTGGTTTGGAAATCTAGTTTTGTTAAAGGCTAATGACAAGTTGTAGCAAGACCGTGAACTTCTCATTCGATTGATGTGTAACATTTAGTTTGTTAGAGGATTGACGTTATGTTTTTCTGTTTTCTATTGAAAATATATTTTTATTTTCATTGAACGATATCTGGATTGAAAATCTAGTATTGTTAAAGGCTAATGACAATATATAGCAAAACTGTAAACTTCTCATTCGATTGATGTGTAACATTTAGTTTGTTAGAGGATTGACGTTATGTTTTTCTGTTTTTTATTGAAAATATATTTTTATTTTCATTGAACGATATCTGGATTGAAAATCTAGTATTGTTAAAGGCTAATGACAATATATAGCAAAACTGTAAACTTCTCATTCGATTGATGTGTAACATTTAGTTTGTTAGAGGATTGACGTTATGTTTTTCTGTTTTCTATTGAAAATATATTTTTATTTTCATTGAACGATATCTGGATTGAAAATCTAGTATTGTTAAAGGCTAATGACAATATATAGCAAAACTGTAAACTTCTCATTCGATTGATGTGTAACATTTAGTTTGTTAGAGGATTGACGTTATGTTTTTCTGTTTTCTATTGAAAATATATTTTTATTTTCATTGAACGATATCTGGATTGAAAATCTAGTATTGTTAAAGGCTAATGACAATATATAGCAAAACTGTAAACTTCTCATTCGATTGATGTGTAACATTTAGTTTGTTAGAGGATTGACGTTATGTTTTTCTGTTTTCTATTGAAAATATATTTTTATTTTCATTGAACGATATCTGGGTTGAAAATCTAGTATTGGTAAAGGCTAATGACAATATATAGCAAAACTGTAAACTTCTCATTCGATTGATGTGTAACATTTAGTTTGTTAGAGGATTGACGTTATGTTTTTCTGTTTTCTATTGAAAATATATTTTTATTTTCATTGAACGATATCTGGATTGAAAATCTAGTATTGTTAAAGGCTAATGACAATATATAGCAAAACTGTAAACTTCTCATTCGATTGATGTGTAACATTTAGTTTGTTAGAGAATTGACGTTATGTTTTTCTGTTTTCTGTTGGAGATATGTATTTATTTATATTAAATGATATTTATAATCATAATGCGAGTCGTATTCATTCCGCCTCCACCCCATCAGTGTATTCAATGCTATACTTACAAATAATGAATCATAGGCAAAGCATTGGGTTCGACTCAATATGCTGTTTCATGATGTTTAGGATTGAATTTTACGTGAATAATCTACAAAAAATACAAAAACCATGTCAAAAAGCAATTCAAGTGTATATAACAGTATCATATTTTTGAACAGTGCTTAGTGCTTAGTGCTCCCCATATCGAATTACTTTTCGAAAATGCTAAGTAATCGCGAGCACTTTGTCAAAATTAGTGCTTAGTGCTCGAAATTCCGGAGCACTCTTCAAGAGTGCTTAGTGCTTAGTGCTCGAAGCACTGAGCGTCAGTGCTCGGCACAGCTCTGGTTCTATCTATGTATATGAGTGAAGTATTTCTCTTAAACTATCACTGGATTTGATGAGAAATACTTCATAGAGTGGTACCTCTGTTTCTGTGGTGTTGATTTATGTCTATTTCTTGAAGAGTTGGGTAGTTGTTGTTCGTGTTGGTTTTACATTTGTTTTTTTTATTTGGTTTGGTTGATATATGAGATGAGACATTTTTTCTGCATCAGGATATAGAAGAAAACAGGGTGTGAATGTCTTGTTCATTTTCTGTGTTGTTTTACAATTTGAATTTTTTTCATACTCACTTTTCCACTAGTCATTTTTCGCTTCAGAAATCGATGGATATTTGAATATATTTGTTCTTTTTTGTGTTATTTTTTACATTCGAATGTTTTGGTTATTTCAGTAGAGTATGTGACAATTTTATATTCCACCTAGAATTAAGCATATTCTGCATTAAAATTTGGTTCATTTTTCTGCTTTTGTTACTTAAGCTAAAATTTGTTTCAACAATGAGTTTCATAAATTAAACTGTTCTTCGCAAGGTTTATCCTCATTATTTTCATCATTTATAAAACTGCTCAAAATCAAGTAGCTTGATAGTATGTACTTGATTTTTGTAGTAATCGATAAATAAATACTCAACTTGATATCAAAAACTACTACTCGACCTGAACTTGACTTGATTTCAAGTAAAGTCAGGTCGAGTAGCTAGAATATCAAGTTAATCTGTGAATCTCCGCTTGAAATGTTATTTAGCGATCTGAAAGTGTACTTTTTTCAATCCTCCAATTGCTATCTTCATATCGTATGATCTTCTCTTGTAAATACCAGAATGGGATGGTACAAATTGGTTAACTCGAGATAGAAAAGATATTTACCATGATAAACGAATTTGAACAGTTTAGGTTTCAATAGAAATTATTCCTTAGAAACACATGATACTACTTGATGTATTGGCAATGAAGAGAAGTTTATCAGAGAACATATTCCACAAAAATCCGAAATTTGAGAGATTTTTTTTGCGTTGGTTTGAATATCGTAGAGAGTACACCATATCGATTGATTGATTCATTGATCCCAAAAAAAATTTCTTTTTATAGAGGAATGGAAAATATCCAAAACAATTGATCGAAACATATGGTATTTGATACAACGGGAATCTCATCAAAAGAAAGTAAACATAAAAAGAGAAACGATGTTAGGGGTTGAAAAAAAAAGGAATTTAAATTGAATGGTTTATGTGGATTATATATCGAAGCCTGCTATTGCTCAAAATAACCATTATATCATTGTGGAAAGCTGGCATAGCTTTTCATCAATCGACTGATTCGATTCATATAACTCGAGTAGATTAATTCTATGAATTATTGATATTTTCTAATATTTGATAATTCAATGACAATTGGGCTGCGTTGCACGTCAATATAGGCACACCCTTTATGATATGAAACAGTTTTTGACGATTATCGTCAAATAAATAACTTATAAGTGGATTTTTTCATCTTGATATGCTTCGTTTTCGACACATAGGATATTGAAATTATAAAATGAATAAATATTTCTCTACAGATTTTCTTGAAAATTGAACCCATGAACCTCCGGAAATAATCATATATTGCATCGATTATTACTTCATTACTTTCGTAATCAACCAGAGGCTTTCATCAGGGGTAGCCAACGCTTCTATTTATCATGCCACTGGTTCAAGGAGAGAGTCCTTTATTCTGAAGAACGCAAATTCTTTTTTGTTTCGGCTATTTTTTATTATACATAACAGCTTACAAACCCATAACATTACTTCGGGACCACTCTCGATCATGTTCAGAATGATTTCGCTATATGAAATAGTGACCCAGAGTATCACGAGCCGTCAGCTTTGAAAGATGAAATTTATATGCTCTGAGGGGAACTCAAATTTTCCACAAACAACGACAATACTTCTTTCTTCATCAACAGAAATACCACACGAACTTGACTTACTTCCTAGAATGACTCGTGATAATTTTTGAGTTTTATGGTCAGTTATAGGTTGTCATGAATTGATTTCATTTTATGTGATCATCATTAGTGATTTTTTTTCCTTTATTGCTTTGATAAATTAAACAATTCAAACAACATTCAACTTCTCTTTTCACCATCAGCAATCATTATCCAAAATCATTCATAATATCGCTTTCAAAACTTCCGACCTGATAATTCCTCACATATCAGAAAAACACCTGAATTATGACTCAGCGTGATTTCAGGTAGCATAACAAATAATGAGGTTACACCTATTGCAATGAATAGCCTGATATGCCGTTATGCAATAATAATGAATATGCAACTCATGACTATTCATAACCCTTGCATCACATTAATTTTTATTTCAATTAAATCTATTGAACAAATTTGCCCTCAGATCCCTTTTGCTGGTGATGAAAAATTGCCAGGTAGCTGTAATGGTTTGAAATGAGAATTGGATGAATACACTTTTTTATATCGATCATTTGAATACATGGTGTTGGTATCCCAATTATGAAAGGGTTTTTTGAGTTATAAGAATGGGTAAATCTGTGAAGAATATAAAGAAATTGAAGCTCTACTCATCTAGAAACGCAATTGTTGGTACATAATCAGAACTTCCGTTATTAAAGTCCTGAGTCATAGTTTGGAATGAAAACGATTTTGCCAATATTGGAGCGAGGGGTTCAACTCTAGCACGTTTATAAACCGTCATCGATAGTATTGAATGCAAGACTTCGTCATCCATAACAGTTAGATTGATTAATGATTATGTTGACAAAATGAATGTAAGAGAGAAATATTTTCCGTTAATCGCCTAGAATGAGGAAAACAGGAGCCTTGCCTTCAAACAGTAATCGATTAGAGTATTTTTTTCAATTACGATAACTCAATTCGTATCATAAGGATGTCGATGTTATTTTGTGCTCAGTTCTGAGTGTTTATTTTCATGAGGTTCATTATGAGATATGACAATGATTCAAAATGATATTGTATCTTTTTTCAAATTTCAAAACTGACGGCATAGTGCTGAAAGTTATCGGTTAGTTATTGATTCATAAAGCGACAAATTTCTGGATATGTTTTATGCTGGTTCATTAGCTTGAAAGTGTTATAATCTTGTAGTTTATCAACTTTCATTTCACTGATTTCAAAAGGTTAATTTCAGAATATATTCTCATTATCAATCACTAATTCTAGACTTCTTCACTTTATTTTTCCATTTCGAAAATCACTCAACGAAATAATCTAGGCAATAAAGATTCTACGGTGTTCGTGAATTGGAACCTGAGGAGGTAATTTTATGGAAACTTGTTTCAAGGTCCAGGGGAGTGACATATGGAAATGATAATGATGATGAAACTTTTCCTAGAGATCAATTACCCTAACACCAAACTGATATTTTTGCACTCGACGCGCGTTTCGCTAACAAGGTTAGCATCTTCAGGAGAAGAAAATTGAAGAAAATTTTTTTCAATTTTCTTCTCCTGAAGATGCTAACCTTTTAAGCGAAACGCGCGTCGAGTGCAAAAATATCAGTTTGGTGTTAGGGTAATTGATCTCTAGGAAAAGTTTCAACTTTTACACCAAAGGTTCCAAAACTCATCGTTTATTGATAATGATGATACTGAATATTCTTGGCTTTCACTTATTTTTCAAAAACGGTGCATCGGATGCATAAATATCTCATGACAAACTTGAGTTGATAAAATTATTTACAATTCCATTTCCTGGACTCTCCCGAAATTCAGAATCGTTTTTGGGATACGATCCGGAAAACCAAATAGTTTAGGTAGATGTGGATTCCTTTCTAACATCTTTTATCTTTGTGTCAATTCGGGTGTATATTTTAGGACAATTCGTGTGAATCACGCATCAACAAATCAAGGGGATCTCAGTGGAACTTTTTCTGTTTGTCTCTACTCGCTTCAACAAGGGGCTGTATTCTCCTTTGGATCACTTCGAAAACATCAATATTCACTTCTTAATCAAATGTAACTACTCTCTCATTTGATAATATCATACTCGCAAAAACCGAGAAAAAAACTTCGATGTCCGGAAAAATAGTATTCGATTCGATTTTTCCTTAAATGTTATTATATCTGAAGATTATTCATGAAAATGAGCTAGATTCAATTGTTTGGTAAGTATCTATCTGATCAATAGCTCAGGTTTATATACAGACACCAGCTTTATCTATAGTTGTTCGAATGAACTCGGCTCAGTTGCTGAGCATGAACCAATCAAATCGTTTGTTTCTAGGAAACAGATCTCAATTCACTTGAACCGAATTTCCCTCGAATTTGCACAAGTGATCCTCATAAGATATGATGGGAAATTCAACAGAAAAGTTGTGTGGAAACATTTTTCCAATACTCGGAAAAGACTGGGAAATCGTGCATGAAATCGAATTCATAGACGAATCGTCAGAAATTCTAGTATGCTAACTACTCTCACTGGTTCCTGACTTCAAGGGTCTCATAGGAGGATGTCAGCTGGATGTCGTAAAAGAGTATTTATCACTTCCTATATATAATATAGCTATTGGATTGTTGATTTTGTGAACTTTGGGTGATACCCATAATTTTTTCTAATCAGATTTTTGGGTTAGGTGAATTGGATAATGAATATAAAAATAAGGTTTTTGATCCGGGGGATATCGAGTACGTTCCTGTTTTCTTCGGAACATCCATACTCATTCATTTGAACCATGAAATTCTGCCTTATCACCGCTCTAAAACGCTTTCCTGTCGATCCGAGACTACAAAAAAGCACCCGAGAGTCCTCCGACCGTTTCGAATAACGTGTGTGGGCATGCGGCGGGCTATGGCGTAGTATCTGGTCTGGCAGTGTGTTGGTGTTGTGCCGGTACTAGCGAGGCCGTGAGAACGTGGAAGTGTGGCGAGTCCCAGGCGTGTGACTACATTGCGACGACTACTCAAAAACCACCTCCGCGCGAACACGCTCTCTTGGCTAGTGGACAACATCAATTCCTCTAGATTTATTCTTCACACCTAGAACGTGAAAACCATAGATTTTTCAGAATGAATCACACTCGATCATATCAGCCTTGCTCAAACTGTTGGTGAAACATCTGGTTCATCTACTATTATAACTGGGAAAACCCAGGCATGTCTCTCCTCAAAGAAAGCCGATCTATCTTCATTTAGTGTTCAGATGTCAGGAGTAACAGAGTCAGGTATCTCGCTGCTAGGAATGACGGTTAGTGATAATCTCCCATGTGAGATCGATCGCTGAGGGTGCTACCCAGAAGCTAGGATTCCTATTTCTTGCAAAGAAATACTTCACTTCCTGTCAGCTTCTGATGATTTACAAGACACTGACACGGCCTGTCATGAAATGCAGTTCTCATGTGTGGAGTTCGACCCCAAAACATTCATTGAAGCTTCTCGATTCTATTCAGAGAAAGGCAACCCGTCTTGTTGGTGATTATTAGCTCACAGACTCGCTCACTTCGTTGGAACATCGTAGAAAGGTCGGACACTTGCCCTCTTCTATAAATATTTTCACTGCCGGTGCTCTTCTTGATTGTCTTCAATCGTTCCACCTTTGGCGTTATCTACACGGACGACTTGACGAGTACAGAATTCCAACCCATTTGTTGTGAGCTTGAAGACCTGTCGCACCTTTCTCGCTCAGGGATCTTCTTTCAATAGAAACAGATCTCAACCAGTTGTGAAAAAAATGCCATACCTGACAACTATTGACCTTGCTATTCGTTCTTTCAGAGGCTATGAAATAAAAAATCGATATTAAACTTGAACAACGTGAAGAGAAGACAAGAATAACAATATGTAAACAAACGATTGAACAAGTGACCTGCTTATGTAGGTTTAGGATATTTGAGTTCGTTTGCTATATCACTCGAAAAAAGTATTCGATCGCCCGCGCGTAGTATGAGATACCCAAATATACGCATTCCCGATCTGTTATGCTGGATAGGACTGTGTTTCCCTTCCATTAACAACCAGGCGCCTTTTCCTGTCTTCAATAGGTCTTCCATAAGGATGGACCATGGAAAACTGTTATCCTTTCTTGCGCCTCTAGTGCTGTTATACTTACCTGCTTCTTGTCCTTCCTTGATGAGAAGGATCGTATTTGATGCAGTTTTTGGCTGTCTTTTCGCGTTTCTTTCAAGTTCTCATGTTCCAGAACAAAATTCTCTTTCTTTCTTTCTTTCTTTCTCTTCCTCTTTCTCTCTCGTGATGGTATTCTCGTGGTTGATATTCGATGGGTGCAGATCTTTCAGACTGGTCCTTTCGGGAACCGTGATGCTTATAAACGTAAATGGGTCAACCATATTAGGCCACTGAATTGAGGAGGAAATATAAATTTCTGATTTGATAATTTGAATTCTATCTCAGATTTTGCCCTATTTTATGTGGTTGTAAACAATTCGTAGCTCTGAATAATTCCAGACCAATAGATTTACTGTTGAAATTAACGAGTCCAGGTACGCCTTGCAGAGGTTTGGGCGACTTCATTATACCTGAAACGAACATAATGATAGAGATGAATGCTGTATTTTCTTATATTCATTTGGGGTACATTTTGGAAATTGTAACCTTTCCAGAAAATTAAATTCCGAGCCATCCTCTCTTTCTGTGAATAAATGAGTAACAATGTTGGAATTCTTTTCATGAATTGTTCAACACAGTCCATGAGAAAATTGGGGGAAACTGAAAAAAAAAACAGCTTTCATATACTTTGATTACCAGTAAATATATAACTTGTTTGAAACATTTCAAATAAATCGCTTGAGCAAATCATTGAAACCTTTGAAATACAGGTTTTAGAAATGTTCTAGAAACGTGTCATAATCGAAGTATCTTACATGTTCCAAAAGTAGTAGAGAAAACATGTTCTGGAATGATGTACCTATGCCAGAAATATTCGAATCGCGAATATGTTTGTCAGATTGGTAGCACGAACAGAATGACATGAGCACTTATACTAATCCATACGTTACGTCCATCTATACCTTGTACCTGTTGCAAATTTATAAAGGTTATGTGAACGGAAAGAGAAATATTCCATGATCCCCTTAAGAAGCTCCAAGTAATTTACTTCGGGCAATGAGTCTATTTCTTATCAATTCCCACTCAGAAGCTTCCAACCACATGCCTCATTGAGATTTAAAAGAAAAATGAATTAATAATACGTTGCATTTCAAATATTATGTTTATGTATTCATGCAGTTTGATTTCCACCTCTTCTGAAAGGGAATTAAATATTCTCTCTAGAACGTTTCAGAATCATTTCCCTTAACTCATATCAAGTGTATCATTTCATAGATGGGCCATTGATGAATTATGTAACGTCTCAGATATGTTTCTCTGGGACTTTTTGATTGAAACATATTATACCTATAATATAAATCATAGTATCTGCAATGTTTCTGAAATATGTTTTGTCTGAAACATTTCAACTGAAATGTTTTTGTGCGTCTGCTCCGTTTGTAAAATGTTTCAAGCAATACAAAATATATATGTGAGACACACATTTTGACTCGTTGTTTGATGAACTGAATCAATGGTAATTGAATGTAACATCAGACATGTAAATTTTGCATGGTGAGATAGCTAGTAAATTGTTGACAAGTGAATTCATTTTCATTGTCGATGAAATCATAATAGTATATTATGCAACGATCGTGTAATGATGGTTATTAATATATGAGCATAAACCGGGATACGAAACGAGCCGAGTGTATTAATAACCATTACATGAGAGTTGCATACGCTATTTTATCTACACCCGATAAATAGTGAAGAACTACAAATATTATATTTATAATTGTATTGCACACAATAATACTAATTTAATGAATTTCTTTGAAAAATTCTACAGAATTGTAATTAATAGTATTACTTCGAGAAATAAAACGATGAGATATGAAAAGAAGATCGAAAATCATTGAATAAAAAGCTTACTTGAGACCGGAATCGAACCAATGTCTCCTCCAGCTAGAATATTCAATGTCAGCACCACAGACTGCTCGGCTACGGAGAGCCTACAAAATTGGATGAAAAAATAGTTAATAAATCATGCATTTGTCAAATGAAAAATTTTATAATTCTAACTGTATTTCTGTGGGTGAAGGTGTCGAAGGTGATTCTGCCATATCGCTGGTATCAGACATTTTGTTATGATTATCGAAGTTTGTCTGTATTCTTCAAAAATCCAATACCTATACCGATTTTGACTTCACAAACGTCAAATGCAGAGCATGCACATCATGCTTGTTTGAAAAATAATGGGTTTCTATTGGTTAAAAATCTGTATCGTAATGAAAATCTGTATCGTAATGGATTTCATTATAAAACGGGTTGTGGGCATATAAGTGTATTATTAGAGTACGGATGTAGATAAAAGATTATTAAGAAACAAGCATTGAATCTAACTGTATGAGAGTTGGTATACTAACAATTTGAATGCTATTGAGTTTCATTTGATTATTAAAAAAGTTATAAAGAGGTTCTGTTAAGTGCTGGATTGGTTTAGGCCAGCCGCATATAATAAAGATCTGAATGGATTTTCAAGACATTCTTGAGAGCTAGGAAAAACAAGCATTCAACATTGTGATATATTGAATGTTCCTTTAAAAGTTTCACTGCAGCTTGTACGACTCCTCAATAGGACATGCTGGTTCTGAAACAACCAAATTTACGGAAAGTATTGCACTCACAAATCCACTGAAGGATGGCATTTTTCGTCAGCATAATCAATCCTATCTGCACCAAATTTCAGTATTGTTCTCTAGAGAGACAGACAGTTCGAAAAGCAATGTATTCCCAAATCCAACCGAGTGCTACACAGGAGACTTATGACGTCCCTGGCATCGGATTCGTAAAGAAAATGTTTTTTGAACATAGAATATCATGCATTGGCGAAAGTTTGAGATTCTGGCCGGATCGAGCAGATGTTCTTTTACCGACATAATTTTAAAAACGCCAATGAATCAAGGAACTGAACAACTTTAGTGTTGATTGATCTCACTGCTAGTGTTCATGAATAGTTGTAGTTTCATTAGTTCAAATTATTATACATTCATTCTCATATTATGATAGCGGACTAGTGACCATACTAGTTGAACTGCATGGGCGAGTAGTTCACGAGCTGATTGAACGGGCTAACTCTCTAGGCCATCTTGTTGAAAATGCCAGTAATCGTACTGAAATTAATGTTCTCGTTTTCCACTGATGTTCCTATATATCTAACAAACTGAATTCAAATACCAACAAACCTGACGAAGGGTGGACGTTAGCAGATGGTCGACTGCTCAGAATAAACTAACAAGCGAATATAGGTATGAAGTTAATTATCGATTTCTATACCAGATTACTGCTGCCCAGCCGACATCATCTTAGTTTACCTTTTAAGAACCCCTTATCTCCTTTGTGAACGTGGCCACCGCTTCGCTCTCGCGATCCAAACTAGTTTTGGCTCGTGTCGGAACGCCAACTCAGACCTGACAACGCTTGAGCACTCGGATTGTTCAGTTTCAGTAGATTCCAGACTTCGGAGCTTGTCTAACGTCTCTTGATAGAGTCAACTACACGTCTAATAATTATTATTGCATAATTGTTTGTACTGAACAACTCCAGTCAGATACAGTAGAACGAGTTTGCAATTTGTTTTTGACAATCGATTTACCTGTCAGGAATGCCTTCGGTCATCGATCCTCAGAGGGTCTGAATTATAAATGTTTCAATTTGGTCAGCAATAGTTTGATTCCGATCTGCTCGATGTATTTAGTCAATGAGGCGTCCATTTTCATAATGAGTCTCTAATAGCCAATTGCACCGAAATTTTGTTATGGAAGCAATAAGCTATTTGGACTACAATTTCTATGACAGAAGTGAAATAAAAAAAATCTTTGAACACTCCCCGCCAAAATATTCGAGTTCTTGAATATCATTGTTTCTTTCCTCAGACCATCTCCACATATCTCCAGCTAGTCCGTTGAGGGTTGAATACAGTATTCATCCGGTTTCTGGTCTATTCGCTTTCAAGATTTTTGGAAATGAGTGAGGTGCAATAGATACAAAAATTTGGTGTTTAGAATGAAATCGCAAATAATGCAAAAATATGCGTCTGTCCAAATTGATGCTAAATTGTGAATTACGTAATGAGAAGGATAAGTAGCCTATACGCACGATCGAAAAATTGTGAGCACGAGGCTTTAGCCGAGGTGCGGTAATTCACGAGGGCACGTCATATTGGCCTTATTCTCGATTTGCGAACTGTACATTTTCAACAACCGCCATGCTTGTGTGGTTAAAATATGGTGGTGTAGAACAAATTTCTTCGATATCACCCATTTTCAATGATGGAAACAAGTCATGACAGCAAGTATGATAAAAATTCGCTGAATATCGCTTTCGGAGAATTGAATCTAGTGTTGAGTTCAAATTTATCAGGCTATGTTACATATTCCAACATTTCACAAAAAACTTCCGGAAGGGCCGCCATCAATTCAGTATACAGGTGAATTCTAAATGAGCCATTACCTAACAGCTCTCAAATACAATGAACTTTTTGAAATAGTGGAATTTTTCACTGTTCGGAAATCTTCTAGTTTGAAGTGTGATGAATTTGTTCAATCGCTTCAGATTCAAAATGACTGGAATCTGGGAAGATAGTTGGATCAGAATTGCTTCATACATTTAATGCCGCTAAAATCCAGTGATATGGGTAAACTCTCATAATAGAGGTTGAGCTGGCTAGGTAAAATTGAAAGTAGCTCAGGTGCCTGTTTTTGGTGAGGTGGGGTATCAAAGGGATTTCATATCCCTGAACACTTAAAAAAATGTAGGGGTTGTTGGTTATGGTTTGCCATGTGCTGTAAAATGTTTAATGTGACAAGCATGAAGGTTCGAATATGTTAACTACTCCATTTGTTGTTGTTCGTCTTGAACCTCTCTCCCCGGCATCTATCTGTGTTTGAGAGGTGTCCTCCGATATCTCGCTTGGTCTGTTTTGTCTGCTTAAGGTGTTACTCCTCTCTTGATCCATCGGATAAGATTTCCATCGGCTTTGTTGGGCGGGGCCCTTGGAGTTTTTCGAAGGGAAAGGTTTTACCATCAATTCTTTGGCGGTGGATTTCAGTTGTTTTATCGCTTCATACTCTTTGCAATAATCTTCCAAAGAGAGAAAATCTGGAGATTGTGCTACCGCAACTTGCTGGATTATTCATCCGCTACCAGGGTATCCGAGTGAGTTGTGTGTCCTTGAATTTTTATAAGGTTTCGAGCACACTCACCTGAAAAACTCTCTCAATTTGAGAAAAAACAAACTCTCTATCTAACTCTCTCCTCTCTCATTTTGAACAATATGGTTGAGTAACAGTCACAAATTGATTCGGCTAGCATGAGTGGAAAGAGTGCATCGGTATTTTTTAATAACCATGTGCTTCTGAATAGAAGAGTGGGGGTATTATGAAATGGTTGGGTCAAACTATTCCGTAAGTGTTTCACTGTGAACAGGAACGCATGCATGAGTATTGGTAGTGGCATTATTTTCGAGTGAGACTTGAGGCGTTTTCTGGCGCTCATATATTCAAAACGTATTCGTCTGTGATTCGAATACAAGCATTCTGGCGTTGAAATGATGACGTCACATCAACTATGATTTGAAACGTATTCATGATGATTCAAAACTAGCGTGAGGTTGGTTTTGAAACGGAATTTGACGTTACGTTACGTCAGTTGATAGTTTCTGCTTTATATATTTAATAAAGTGATGAAAACTTTCTATCAAATACATTGTAAGGATGTGCAATATAAAGCAGGGGAATTATCTTTATCACGTTATTGCCGATTTCAGCACTTTCCAGAGTTTACAAGGTGTGCAATGAAAAGTGTTCGTCCTTTCAAGAGATTTTGCCATTATAACGTTTTCAGATCCTGAATGTGTCGCAAATTCATTAACACTTTCAGCATAATGCGGCATTCTGAAATGCATTATATGAATATTATTATCATTTATTACACCATATAACAATGATAACTTCATTGATTTCTTCATAAATTATTGTTGACATCATGAAAAATAGCTACTCGTTGGACCATATTTCGAATAGAAAAAAATTCTGGTACAATGGTTTCAAAAAATGCACCTACATATTTGATGAAGCTGTAAAAAATTGTATGCCAAATCCGATTCTAATCGTGATTAGAAAAAATTGAAAAGTTTGTTTTTAGTATTGAATTTGACATCTGACACAAATTGAATGATTCCATTCTGGCTAATATTATCATTAATGACGTCACTATGTATCAATTTTGAATACATGATCGAATACGATTGAACGCCAGAAAATACCATTGCTTTCTTGATTACAATATATTGTGGGAGTAGGAAGACAACCAAAAGAAATAATTAATAATTTCAGACATAGAAATCAGGAACATGATTAATAAACTATCGAAAATGTTTGAAAGCTTTCATTTCTTCACTATTTGTATCTTTTCAGATAAATTTGTTGATTCGATCTGCTGTTTTTGCAGTAATATTTTTTTATGCTGTGGGGAAATAATTGATTGGCAAAGTTTTGAAATAGTTATTTAGTTAGGTCGTTGTGAATATGCGGTGCTTGATATGAAACAAAACCTTGTTTTTTTGTGGAGTGTTGCAGTGTGCGCATAAGATATAATGGGAACATAACATTGTGGAGGTCTTTATGAAATTTGAATTCATCATTAATTTATTTGGGCTCCTGATTGATGATAGCACTGTTAATAATACGTCTGCTTTTCATTGCCAGATAATAAGTGGACAATATATGGTTAGAAATATGATGAGATCTTTTCAATTTAAAAACGGCAACTGATTTGAACTTTTTGTATTTTGCTGTGTAAATGCTTTTTTGGATGCATTTATTCATATGCTTTGAGAATTTCTACTGTGGACCTTAAATGAACCAAGGTTTTTAACAACATTACATAGGAGAGAGGGCAAAATTTCTCACTTGAATTTCAAGTTGATTGGTAGTATTCTTCACTAGTATTTTGTTACTGAAAAATGGCGAGGGATGATTTAGAATGATTGATTAGAAGATTGTGCAGTTCAGCATGTGTTATGAAGCATTCGATGCTATCATTCATTGAGCTTTTGGGTTGGGCTATATCTTGGAACGAAAATGAACGATATAGTTGAATATCATCGGCATAAAAGTGGCATTTACTTTGATCGATAATATTTCAGTTCGGTGAAAAATAGGTGATTCACAGAGTCGAAAGATTTCGAGAAATAAAGCATAATGAGGGCAGTTATAAATTTGGATGGTACTTATTTTCTATATCGTCACTCGTCACATATATCCAGAAGGGCGGTTGATGTACTGTGTTTCCTTTTGGAACTCAATTGATGTCCTGGAAGAGTATCGTTGATGATACAAAAATGCAGCAATTGTACGTGTACAATTTTTTTCAGAATCCTGGTGAGAAATGACAAAAAAATCATAGGTCCCAACTGGGATATATTCTCCGGGTTTCAGTTGTGGGAATTTGAATAATTTGTGAAGCTTTCCAGGATTGTGGAAAATGAGTTGAAGATATGTGTAAGAGTATTCGGGAAGATGATGTTTCAATATCTTCCTGAATACACCATCAGTTACCACTGCATTCAATTCAAAACTATCTATAAGCTCTCCAATCTCTTAGGGTTAGAAAGGGACAAGTTGAACACTCCAGTTACTTGATTGAGAAGCCCTGCTATTAAGCAAATCAATTATCCTTAACCAGTTGGTGTTAGCTAGTTTGCGCTCCAAGACATTTCCCATTATACTGAGAATTTTATTAGTGATCCATCTAAACCGAATCGTGTCGAATATAGGACAAACAAGTTTCAATTATTTTTAAGTTCGTATAAAATTTTTTCGAAATCAATAGGAACAATCAATTCAAATCATTTGAAGTGTTTCAATAAATAATTTATGGTTTTTTGTAATTGTTATTTTCATGTGGTACTAATTATTTTATTAGTGATCCATTCAAACTGATCATGTAAGATACAGTACAAAAAAGTTTTCGTTAGTTTTGAGTTTGTGTGAAATCTCTTCAAGATTAATGAAAAAAGGTTTTCAAATAATTAGAATTGTTTTGAGGAATAATAAATATGTGTATTTCTGTTAATGGATTCTGCAAAATGTACTGACAGTACTTATGTGCTCCTGTTCCCGATGGAACACTCTCGGAAGCATTTGAATAACCCTTTCACACTACCTCAATTCTAACTAAGTCTGTTCTGGTTTGATGTGCAGACTGTTTTGAATGCTCAGAGAATAATCTTCCTTTTGGTTGCTTAACATTGTCTCACGTAAATCTCCCCTCCCAAAAACTGACTACATGCTGATTTTGAGTGATCCTCAACAATAAATACCAAAAATCAGAACAAACCCCCTATTCATTATGCAGTTCAGGCTCAAGTCAAGTGAAAGTAATGAGCTACTAGGTGAAAAAAAGGTTAGTTAGTTCCTTTAGCCTGATCCGATCGATGTTGCATTTTTTCCAATGGAGAAAACTTTTTTCATCTGATCCGAACTGAAGCTCACAGTTGGGGTAAGATGAGTAGTTCATAGCGTGAAAGGAGGGAAATTTCTAGCAAATCATAAATCCTGAGAATTACTCAAAAGCATCCCACCCAAAAATTTTACTGCAATTTCGACTTTTTTCTAGCGTATTTTTCGAATGCTCTCATCAGCTAGCTAGAAGTCACCACTCATCCTAACTATCTCTGTCCCTTTCTCTCTCTATCAAACTGTCTAGAAAAATTTGCGGAATATTCAAGATGGTTTGGTATCAGTCAAGAATCAATCAGGTTGGCATGAATTGGGAGAAGTCAGCTCATTACTGCCACTCGACTCGAACAAACTGCATATAAATTGATAGAGTGAGGTGATGAAAGAGTTTTATCAAATGCTTCAGAGAGTTTTCCACCAGGAAGAAGAGCACGTAGGTACTGTCAGTGAATTTTTAATTGTAGAGTTCATTCACAAAAATCCACATTTTACATTTTTTTTATTGAACCACGTCAGAAAATTTGAAAAAACTGAAATTACTGATACTTGGGGCTCAAACTATCTTCGATATATTCATGCGTAAACCTCACGTTGGTTCATGATCACGCCAAAGAAGACCCCTTTTCCCAACCCACTCTATATGACATCAAGAACGTTTATACATATTTTTTCTTCAAACGTCAAATAATGATGACATTACTTATCTAACTTGATCCTGTCAAAGTTTGATGTCTCCGCCGGCAGCAGTTTTTTTTTCCCATTTCTTTACGGCGGAGGGAAAAATGTTGTCATGGCAACAATATGAAACATGTCACAAAGCAACAATACAAATGTCATTAACAACAATTAAACATCAATTTTATTTATAGTAATATTAAAAGTACAATTAGTTAATGAAGCATTTTCAAAATTGAAACCGTGCAAAAATGTTCCCGACTCTTGATACGCATTGGTAATTGTTGATGATACTGATGGTCGAGCACAACTTTCAGCAATCATTCCCGATGTTGGCGAATCATGAGGGTTTAAAATTTTTTGAGCATTATCGTTCTTATTTCTTATTGAATCCTCTATATATCCTTCGGCAACCGTGCTTGATTTCCAACCCCCATGTCGTTTGAGGCATTGTAGATTTCCGCCTCCATCAATTGAAAGTGATGCTGAAGTTCGTCGTAAACAGTGACCCGTGTATGCGCTTGCATCGTTTAAATTTAAATAACTAGCTACTTTTTGGCCCTCTATTACGCGCCTCACTTCGTTCGGCGCGTAATATCGGGGGCGTCAAGAAAAGTCATGCTTCTCCGCCTCATAAAGTAATATACTGTTACAGCTACCCCAGAAAAGTCTATATTTCTATTTCAGTCACACAACTCTGTAGAGCTTTGAATTATTCATTATCCGTGGAGGGTGTGTACCTATGTCGAGCTTAACAGACTTGAAAACCAATCTTTAAAAATAATTGAAACCAACTCCACAATATAATTTTTCTCTCTGATTCAGTTACCCCATGAGAGTAACTTTCAGAAGTCTTTCTGAGACTTCTGAGAAGAGCTAGAAGGAAGGAGGAAGCTCCAAGTAAGTGGGAAAACGAATTTTCCTTCCCTCCACAAAGGTGTACCGAACGCTTCGCTGACTGTTCTTCGGAAAATAGGAGTACATAAATAGCTATGTCGTTTGTCCTATTCGATATTGACAATTCAAGATTAGATGCCAGCGCCACAGTGGCAAAAATTCGAACCACTCTCGAGTACATTGTTATCATTGTTGTCTTTGGGTTTTTACGGTTCATCTTTGAATATTTTCATTTTGTTTTAGTTTTCAGTTTTTTCATGCACTATTTTCATTTCAAGACTCAAGTGAAGTGATTTCTCCAGGTCGTACAACAGCATCATTTGTTAATACTCATTTTGAAGGAATCTTGTATGTATTAATCACCTTGCAAAAAACTTTTATTTTGTGGGCTGGAATGATTCACAATAATCACAATTCTTTTCTTTCATTTCCAGGAACACTAAATTTGTCATTCTCTTGGATCACTAGCTAATAACCTACTACTTTTTCATATTGGATTTGATGTGAGTCAGAAGTGATGAAAAATGCCTTAATTGATAATATATGTGTCAGATTTTCTTTGTAAGAAATAATGCCTGGAATATGGTTGAGTATGCTAGAATACATGGACTACGTGAATGGCAAATAGTCTTCCTTGGTAAAATGACGAGAACAAACTTTCATGAAGTTAGACAGCGGTTTTCTTATTTTCAGGAGATATATCCAGGCCCGCCGTCTGTCTATAGACTCTCCTAATCCTAGACTAGTCTGCACTATAACGTTTCTTTCATTTTCCCGCGGAAAAAGATGAAAACTTATTCCAGTACTACTTTTGCCGTTTTGCCCAAGAGTCACATTGAGGTACACAACAATAATGGTTTGAACTTGAAGCACTTATTCTTACATCTGAAAACTAGTAACAGTCAACAGAAACAGAATATCCACTATATACATGTACAAGATTTTTATTACGTATCATATAACAATAATCACAAAAATATACAAAAACAACGAACAGAATGCACAGAATCATAGGAATTTAAACGTAAACAACGATTTCAATGTACTTATAAATAATTTCAAAATTTGACACCAGAGGGAGTACTCCTTATGTTGAATTCCCAATAGCAGATCCAATGCCCTCTTCCAATTAATTTCTAGATATATAGGTGGAATGTGGTGTAACTGATGTGAGGTATTCAATCAATTATCTTGGGTAAAGAACCAAACAAATAAAAGGCTATTGAGCACACAGTTTAATTTTTTTCAAAAACACGGCAAACTAGTTGATCGAACACTACAATTTCGAATATTGTGTAAACAAAAATAATATGACTCCTCCTTCTCGTGCAAATTTCCCAATTTCCGGAAGCACTTCGAAGATATTTCAAAGAGAATTTATATGTCCACATTGTAGTTGTAACAATGGATTATTTTCATGGGAAGTAACAGAAATAAATATTTCGGAGAATGAATATTCTTGTGGAAAAACTGAAGAATTGTTTTGTCTTTTTCTTTCCCAAATCAATGAATTAAATATGAAACAGAAATATCAAAAATCAACGAACACTTTCTGTTCATATGCTAATATGATTAATAAATTAATAGAACAATCCGAAACAACCCTTCTCCACATGGAAGCCACGATGGGAGTTCATTTACATCGGAGTTGACCTCTAATACTTGATTTGCATATGAAGCACCTTCCAACCACATGGAACATTATATATATATATATATATATATATATATATACAGGTTAACCGTCGACAGAAGCTACGATCCGATAAGTACTAGGGTTAGGGGAGGTATGAGGGGATAGAAGTGGTTTTCAGGTACTGAAAAGTCTTTGTGAATCGTCGCATTTGTTATGATCAGGACGTTTTTGACGGTCGATTCTGGAGTGGAGTGTTTTGGCCCTGGAAAAGGATTTCAGGTGTTTGAAACACTGTCCGACACCTGACCCTTCTATAGATGAACACAAATCCCAATAATCTACAGTCCTTCATCGCTAGTGATGAGACACAGGTACTAAGGAGAGTTAGACCTAGATATCTTGAAAATTGCTCCAAAATGGGAGCCGAAACGTCAACCGACTCGAAATTATAATCGCTGTTCTATCGGAACTTCGAATTTCCTAGATTATAAAAAAAGGCATCATGTCGAACATCGAACGGGCTTTCACATAATACTCTCGAAGTAATCCGTTCTCTGTTGTACCCTTGAAAAATCGCCCCACTTATATTTTTCCAAATGAAACCCCCAACTATTTTCGCAGAAATAGAATCATTACATCCATCATTGCTTATCAGGCTACAAACATATTTTGGATATTCATAACTAACTTGCTGTTGTTTTTTAAGAACTTTTTTCATCATTGCACTTTTTCTTTGCATAAAAAACAATCCTAAAGAAAATTAGACCCCATTATTATTTCACCATGATCGAAAAAAATGAAAAGTCAAGCTGCTTCCACGTCTATATTATGAGCATTCATTGCTACGGATTTGAATGAATTTTTTGTTTTTGCATGTTATGATTACATTCATGCATGGAATAGTGTTTAACCTAACAAGTGAGGAAAGTGATACTTTTTCGCAAAGAAACATTTATTATTAAATACATATCAAACTATCGATTATTATTAATATTAATATTAAACTCACAATTTGTTGCCTTCTGAAAATTGATTGCAGAGGCTAAAATGTTTTTCACTGTTTTGTCAGTCATTTTGGGAGGCTTCACTGGTGACAGCTGCTGACTAGTGGCGACAGCGTCACTGTAGTTTAATATTTTGTTCGATAGGCCATTTTGGAAACTTGGTGAGCCTTCTGCATAACTTTCTGCGACACTGGAAGATTTCCAACCTCCGAGGCGTTTAATGTTCGTTATTCCTTCTCCGGATTCCGCAAGCATTGTGCCGGCTGAACTTCGAAAACTGTGGCCCGTATATAATTCAGGATTTGGTCGCATCAGATAACTTGCTATCTCTGATGGCTCTGATGCTTGTAATTCTGTTGAAAAGTGATGAAGAAGGTGGTATTGAATGTGTATATTGTGCTGATAGCAAGAAGGAGGAATTCCGAGCGGAATTGGCTGAGAAACAAACATAGGCATAAAACCCCGATTTCCTGTCTTTGGGGGGCCGTATCTCCGAAACTAGTTGCGAGCCCCAAAAACTTCATTAGAATTTTTTGTTCAGGAGGCCGAAATACGTGAGTTCCACCAAAAATTTTTTAATTTCACGATGGAGCCCGCTTAACGGATAATTACCGTCAATTCTTCTCGCCTGCATGTACCTGCAAAATCAAAATTCGTAGCGAATTTTATATCATTTATATCAGATCATTTTTGTCAGTCGCTTCATTTATAAATCTGAAAATTTCTTCTTTAGAGGAAATTTTTGCCGTATTTGGTCTGAATCCAATTATATATGCCGTGACCTTGAAGAACTTGCCTAAATCGACGTCTTTTCTGAGTTTAATTACACTTTTTAACATTGAGTACCTGGACCATATAGTATTACGCTAGCATGTTTTGGAAATTTCAGCGAAATAAGTCAAAAAACGTCTATTTGAAAGTTCCGATTCCCTTCTTCTTATTTAACGGGATTTTGATATGAGTAGATCCATGTTTGCACTTATAGCCGCTTCCAAAACTGACTGGCAAATCTTCATCTGAAGAATCCATGGAGAATGATCTCTCTAGAAAAAACTGCGACGGTTAAATTGGTTTTGACAAGGTAGTGTTTTGACTCACACTGTTATGTTTTCTTTGTTGCTACGGTAATTCAAAGTGACAAATGAAAAATGTCAGATGTTTGTTATTATTTGACATTCAGTTGATGAGGCTAATACACAGACCATTGAAAGATTATTGAAACATACTTTTTTTATCAGATATTATAGCAGAATTCTGATGAATTTTTTCATTTTCGGTCATTCTGTATACTACAATCATACAAATATATTTTAAATATTCAAATGTCAGTATACACCCAAAAAACTCAACAGATTTACATTTCCGCACTAGTGTGGAAAATACTATTGGTTCTATTCCTATGAAAAAAAAAATGGGGGATTTCATTTGTAATCATATTGGAGGGGTGGCTTTCTAAGGTTCAATCAAGAACGGAGTATTTCGAGCGTGTTATGTGAAAGATCATTCGATGCTCGACATGCGACATTTGAAATAGCAGCCTGTGGAAACTCCATCAGTTTCTCACATATGACAAAACTACCGAATAGGCTAAAGCAAAAAAGGAACAATGACGATCGACATCATCATAGTAACTGATGTACAATCTGAACTCAAGGAAATGCAGTACTCCTTTTGACTCAATTTCTTCACTTTCCTTCAACGGTTAGATTGCCTCTTGGAGCGAAAATGAATTATCTAGGCATTCTCCTTGATGAAACCTAATGTTGACTCGGAAATTATCCTCCAAGAAGGCGGACTATTCCTTTCACATACCAGAAGATCTGTGGAAAAATGCAAAAATCAAGGTACTAGTTGATACTGAAAGTCACAATATGATAGAAATCACCATCGATTTGATCAACAATAATTTACTATTTGCCTTTCACAGAACTGTTACCATGTAGACAAGAATAGTTTTAGCGGTGCAGGTTCATAGGTGTAGATAGATATCAATAGTCCCCCAAGAATCCAATGCAATGCATAGTTCATTCGGAAATTTATACACTTGACTTGTGTGTATAAGAAGGAAAACTAACTCACACACCAACAATAAAAAGATTTCCGTATATCAAAGCGACTCTTATCAAAGCACTTGATTTTCATGAAGCAACGTACAAGTTGGTAGTGAACTGCCCACGAACATTCTCTGGTTTGGATCCTTGGTCACAGTGGCTGAAGACTCACTCTCTAGGATAGGCGCTGCAATAACCAGTCATTGGCCCCATCGCCTTGGACTCTGTTGAATGAGCAATGGATAGCTGGACGACAAAAAGAGATTCATACTTCTGACAAAATCTACCAGGATTGGCCCATTCCTCAGCAACTATACTTCTTTTCGAACAATTGTCAGACTAAAGTAGGGATGTTTTCAATGTTTGACAGACAATTTCTCTCTCCATTAGACCTGAAAGACTACCCACCAACCAAACTCATCGCCTTCGTTGAGAAACTGGGTTCATTTGTTGTAGTTTGAATTTATGTGAGCCTAAATATACTACAGTGGCTTGCACTATGAACACTACCTTCTTCAATGAAACATTTCAGGTTATCAACATACACTGACCAAATGAGGTACAACAATGGTATGACCCCAAATCACTATCGCCCGTATTCCCACAGCACGAATAGACTGAATGAACCGAGGGGTATCTGATATGAGCGAAGCAAGAGCAGAAACTTCTCAATATTCTATCTTCCATGAAAGATGAATACGATTCATCAGTCTGAAGACAAAAATAAGCGTACTTGATTTCTGACTTACCAGCCAACTCGATTTATTGAAATTGCGGACGGCTAAACCCATCCATCCATTCAATACATCGAGCGGAATCTTATCATCCGGTAACGGCAACCTTCACGATTTCTGTCGATGTCAACAACAAACCAAGAGAACAGCCAACATACATAAAAATGTTAATGTGAACACAAGTAAACGTAAAGGTTGCTTGTTGATGGGTCGGGTCGTCAACATATCAGAGAGTAATTATTTTTTTATTATTTTCCTGTAAGGAACAGTTATTACTCTGAATGGATTTTTCCTCAAATTAAATTTTGAAATCACAAAGTAAAATTGTCATTCAATCTTCCAGTAAAGTTGTTCGATATTGAGTTATAAGGATTTTCTGTTGATCAGTACAAAAATCATAGAGATTTCACTTGAATTTTTTTGTTCTCAGTACGTTTATTAATTGGTTCAACCTATTCAGTGATTCAAACTAAGAAATATTACATTATCAGATGTAAACATTTTGGTTTCGAAACTGAACTGAAAACTGAATTCTGAATTGGAAGCCATTGGTATTTTTATTCATAACTGATACTATGAATTGAAAGAAATTCATCTTGTACCTTCATACTATTGAAAAGGTATAAAGTATGATTATTTTGTTCCCATTATGACGTTTAGTGCTCCATCACAAGCATTTTTCCAATACGGAATTGAGTATTTTTCTTCAAATTTTCTCATAGTTGTGTGATCATGACAGGATTTCGTGTATTTTGAGGGTATCTTTGGTGTTTGTATTTAATACTACCATGAAATTTCGGATTATTTTCAAGAGTGTGATTTTTAATAACTGATGCTTTCATCATTCCGTTTGTCAGTCCACTGCTCATTTCTATTCTGGAAACTTATAATTCGAGTGATTCGAAAAACCGCTTTATATTTCGAATCGCATACACCATTTCAGATCATTTCGTTTGATGGTATGAAATTTATTATTTCCTTTCCAAAAGGCAAAAAAGCCTTATTTAAAAATGAATTGACAAGTAGAACTTGTCTACTTCATTCAGGTCCTGAGAAATGAATACAGAAGATACATGAAAGTCGTTATTAAATGATCATTAAAACGTTTCAACACAAACTAACACTAAGGTTTAATCGTCTTGAATACATTTTGAATAATCGTCACTTTTTCCAGACCAGTATGGATGAATTCGAATCGCAGACGAATACGTTTCATCGTTCTCAGTTGCATAAACATTTTTTTTCATCAAAATGAATATATCACTGGAAGTCATTTGAAACATATTTCCTTGAGGTTTTCAATCGTATTTCCAGAGTATTTATTCTTCAATAGAGATTGTAAAAAGTGTTAACTTTGTTAGCTTTTTTTTTGTTCTGCTAACCTACCTCAACAGCGAAACGTGCGTCGAGTTATTTTTTATATGATGTCCGTCCGTCCCCGTCCGACCGTCATAAATTGGGACCGGAACCGCAATTCAGATCCGACGTTGACATTGCTTCCACTGATCAGGAGATCAGAAGGTTACAGATACCGAAAATACTCGAGGCCTGTCTCTCCCACCATACTCTTACCGCCAGACTGATTGATCGACAAATCATAATATTGATTGCATACACCCACCATCAAAATATCTTTCGAATAATTAATTGTATTCTTCGAAGTTCTTCTGCACTCACTAATTCACTGCCCAATCAGGAGGCTCCTTCCAAAAGCATAATTATTGTATCTGAACCAAGTCCCATATAGCCTTTCTATTGACAGGAAAACATGCATGCCATTGAGGATAAGAAAACACCTTGAAAAAATGAAGTGAGAAAAGCGAAAATCAACTCAACTTAAATCACGGCGACAGAATATACAGGTAGTAGGTATCTCGAAAGTTGCTACAGGTATCAGGTAATTACTTAATAAAAAATTCCATGTTCAGAAACGGAGTGATTTCATTCCACTGTCGAAATCATCTGCAGGATTTTTTGAAATGATGTGATGGCGTTCTCTGAATTTTGGAATGCTTTGAGATTTTCAAGGCAGGCCATTTACATATCGATAAAATTTCACTTCATTGATATCTCATACGTCAGTCGAAAATCAGACTTCAGGTTGTTTGCATGAACTGCAAATTTGATCACTGCCAATTATGATGGTTCAAATCATGAATTCATAGGCAGAGCAATTCATTAGATGTATTCATGAGAACGATGAATTATATAGTCAAAACCCCAATCAATAAGCTGGAGTTCGTGAACAGACATTTCAAATATTTTTCTGTAATTGATGAGTGTTCCTTCGATATTAGATTGAACTACGAATATCAATGTGAAAATTGTCAAATGACTCAGTATATTTAGCTTTGTTTGGTGTATGTATTTATATTTCGCTCTCAGAAATGATCAGTTTCAGTATTATACACAGTTTATTGATTTCTACCTGATATTCAAGATGATATAACAATAGCTCTACTTCATTTTGTTCATTTGAATTAGCTTAATGATTACATAGTTCACTAGAATGTATTTAAATAGTGACGTAATCTCTACGTTGAATATGAAAATGGTTCAATATGTTATGAAAATAAATACCCAAATTGAAGACCAAATTGAAATTAAACATAGGATGTATTGCTCAAAAATTGGTCTAGGCCTAATCTTTCGCCGACAAGATTTGTGAGAGATTAGCAGTTACGTAGTTTAGGCATATAAGTATCTCGGAATTAAATACCTGTAGGAGAAAATTGGGGCACCGAAAACGAAACAGATCGATTATCTTCAAAACACATGTGCTTTGACTAAAGTGCAAAAACACGTCGACTTTTATTCAAAGAGAGACTTATTATAACCTCAACTGTCATAACTCTCCCCCACCACATGGACACTATCACCCAACCAACTTGAATAGGGAAAGAAGTAACTGATACACATCAATGTTCACTTCCTAACTTTTTATTTTGGTGCCCTCTTGCGGGAAAAACAACTGATTCGTATTCCAAATTTTGATACTTCTTTTTCAAACTAATTTGAAATAAATTAAGTGACGAAAATATTGTTCGATTCGATTCAAAACTGATATTTGGTGGTTTTCAGGGTCGGAAATTATGATTTGTTCGTCAATGCAGAATAAACAAGATGGTGGCTTCAAGATGGCGGACAGAATTGGTAATTATTGTCCGATTCCAATCAAAATTAGTATGTGAGGATTTTCAAAATTTTACCGCGCAGAAATACCTTTTTTGTATTCACGGCAAGCATTTTAATTTGTAACGCATAGAATCATATGCGTTACAAATGTCACACATCTAACAAAAAAAAAATTTATTATCTTTTCAGTGCATTTGTGAAAGAAAAATATTACCTCGTTCAATTCGTTTTAGTCATACTGGAAACTTCCAAAACAATGCCAATTTTGAATCTTATCGCACCACAATTACAAATTTCGTTCGCCATCTTGGAATTTTGCATTGACAAAAAATCATAATTTATGACCCTGAAAATCCTGAAAAATACTTTTGGATTCAAAACGGATGAATTCAAATTTCGTCTCCATATTGGAGCCTCCCTTGTTTTATGAATCGACAACATAATTCCCGACCCTGAAAACTACCATATATCGATTATGAATCGAATCGGACCATAATTACAAATCATGCCATTTCGGAGCCGCCATTTTCTTTCTACCTTCAGGAAAATTACATAACGCATTTTCACTGAACTTATGTCACATTGGCTCGGAAATAATGTGTCATATTTTGGAATACGCAACAATTGATTTTAAAAAGTTAGGTAGTGAAAATTAATATGGCTGAATCTCTCATTTATTCAATTCTGAGATATACGCAACAACTATGATTTTGCTCATCTCTCACAGAGCTTGTTGGCCGAATATTATAGGCCTAGACTAACTTTCAAGTGTCCATTCTATGAAGACTTTTATGAGGAACAATTTTTTATCTAAAATATTTTTCTTGTGAGTTCATTCTCTCGAGATGATTGCAAAAAAATGATTTGAGGGGTGGGAATTTTAATAGGAGGTTGGTTGTTTCTGGAACCTAACTCGACTCCCACCAAATATTAGTTTTTCCCCCAGAATGCAGACTGATATTTTTTGGCATAGACCCTAAGACTTAAGTATTCGAAATGAAAAAAATTCGAAAATTCAAATGGTAGGAAATTTTTTTTTATGTATGGCGTGCGGGATGATTCCGTCACTGTTGGGGAGAATCGGTCCTAACTAGAGACAGGAGAACAGAAAGCGAAAGATTATTCATCCATTCCATGTTGCAAAAATATATGGGGGGGAGAATGCAAGCGTTGGTTGAGATCGAAATTTCATAAATCGACTTTATTCTTGAATAGGAACACAGAAGCATAGGCATACTTCTGTTATATTACTTGATCCCAATTCAATGGCTGACCTATTATTCTTTTCGTTGATTGTTTTCTTGACGTACCATGATCAACAAAAAATCAGTAGTTATCATTTTGCGAAAGTAAACAAAGGCCAGATGTTGCTGCGACAATGAAAAATGTTCCTCTGAATAAGGAGAACTTGAAATTATTCAGCATTTCATCGTATTTTTCAGATTCATTTGCTTGATGAAGAAAATTTTGATAATTTCTGCAATGTAATATAAGTTCATTATTATGTTTTCATTGCTTAGCTACCAACTCGAGAAAGGTGTTGTTGTACTTTGTGCCCGATCACTGAAGACTCTTATCTTCTGCATGTTGACGTTTCAATTTGCTCAGTATTACGCGTCGAGTGCAAAAATATCAGTTTGGTGTTAGGGTAATTGATCTCTAGGAAAAGTTTCAGTATTACCCTACCAACCATAGTATCTAGTTGATATCGAATGTAATTTCCTATTCTTTTGAAATATTTATTATATTTATAAAATAACGAACTATGCGCATTTGCTACTTCAACCACATGATCAAAGCCGACATCAATCGTTGACAAACTGGATCTGACAGAGCCTAATAATTTTTTATCAGCCCTTCTCCACCACACTTCAGTTATCTGTATGTTACATACTTGACTCTCTTTCTATTATTTGTATTTGTGACTGGACTAAAAACAAGAAATCATATTTTGAATGTCAGAGATTGTCAACCAGAAACAATACTTTTGTAATTGGTTTTCCAATATATTCTTCAAACAACTACATATTTGTTGAACATATAACATGGTAGCAGCAAGAAATCGAATCCACTGAATTTCTGTAGAAAAAATATGGCAAATTTGCATACTCCAAAATCTTTTGAGCCTGGTACAGAACCAGCTTCTTCGTGGTCCCGATGGAGACAGAAATTGAAATTATTTTGGATCGCTGCAGATATGGAAAAGCAATCGGTGTCGAAACAGAGGGGAACGTTTCTTCACATATTAGGAGATTATGGTCTTGATATATATAAAACTTTGACTTTCACTCAAAAAGATGATCAGAAAACTGTTGACGTCATTCTCAATGCACTTTCCAATCATTTTGAACCTTACAAAAACGAAACCTACATCCGTTTCTTATTCTTCACGTGCAATCAACAAGAAAATCAGAGCATTGACGAAAAGCGGCAAAATGTGAATTTGGCCAATTACTTGACTCTCTGATAAGGGATAGGTTGATATGTGGAATAATTTCCGATACTTTGAGGGAAAAGTTACTGGGAGTGAAAAAGTTAACACTATCAAATTGTATTGATATTTGTAGAGTAGGTGAAGAATCGAAAAAGCAAGTACAAAAAATGGCAGCAAATACATCTGATCGTTATAAAATAGATATACTGCAAGGATTTCGGACTATGAGTAGGAAGCAACCAGAAAAAACATTTCGCGAGAATGCAGAGAAAAGAAATAAAAGAAATACATGTCATCGGTGCGGAACATCACACGATTATGGAAAATGTCCAGCTTGGGGAAGAAGATGTTCAAAATGTATGAAAATGAATCATTTTTCCAAGACATGCATGGCGCAAAGGGTTCATGAAGTGAGGGCCAGTTTTTCAATGCAAGATATCTGTCATATTAAAATAACCATCAGTTTTTTTCCTTGTCACTGCCAAATATTATCCACGCGCACCTCCTCTCTCCTTCCATCTATCTGACAGATAACTCATTCATCCTTGTATTGAAAAACTGGCCCTAAGTCAGGATATTTGTGAGTGTGAGGCTAGAGATATTGATGAATTACCAAAGGTAAATAATCTTGAAATCGGGTGTTTAACAGAAATTGATGATACAATTTGTGAAATAAAGGATATTTCCAATGAATATCATAGGTGTTGGATGGAAAAAGTTGTCATCAATGATATTGAAGTGAATTTCAAATTAGATTCAGGGAGTGAAGCTAATATTTTGCCACTTCGTATCTATGATCAATTCAATGAGAAACCGAAAATTAATCCTACGAAAAAGTCTTTGGTAGTATATAATAAAAATAAACTGAATATTTTTGAAGTATGTAAACTATCTGTAAATTTCAGAAATTTGAAACACTCTTTTGATTTTTATGTCTTAAATGGTGATCACGAACCGATTCTTGGTTTGAAAACGTGTATTGATTTGAATTTGATTAAATGATATTGAAGTGAATTTCAAATTAGATTCAGGGAGTGAAGCTAATATTTTGCCACTTCGTATCTATGAGAAACCGAAAATTAATCCTACGAAAAAGTCTTTGGTAGTATATAATAAAAATAAACTAAATATTTTTGGAGTATGTAAACTATCTGTAAATTTCAGAAATTTGAAACACTCTTTTGATTTTTATGTCTTAAAAGGTGATTACGAACCGATTCTTATTGATTTGAATTTGATTAAACGCATACACGCCCTCAACGAGTGTCAGAATGACGTTCAAGTCAAAGTTGAAATGTCTTCTGAAATGATAAAAAATGAATACGCCGATGTTTTCAGAGGGCTCGGATGTTCCGGTAGAGCCTGCAGTATACGTCTACAGTGTGGTGCAATCCTTCATATAGCTAGATGTAGGAAAATACCGTAAGCGCTGAATGGAATGGTGAAAGATGCTCTCGACAACATTGAAAAACAGGGAGTGATTGGGAAAGCTTTGGATGCGACTGAATGGGTGAATGCAATGGTTGTGACAGAAAAAAAAATGGAAGTGTTAGACTCTGTATGGATCCTACGCCTTTGAACAAATATATTATCAGACAACATTTGGAACTGCCTACTCTTGAAACAATTGTTTCTCAATTGAACGGGGCTAAGTGGTTCACGGTTCTTGATGCTTCTTCAGCTTTCTATCAAATTCCTTCAGATAAAAAAAGTTCACAGCTCTGCACCTTCATCACACCATTCGGGCGTTATAAATTCAAACGTCTTCCATATGGATTGTCAAATGCATCAGAAATATTCCAGAATAATGTAAATGAGCTTATAGAAGGACTAGACGGTACTCTGGCATATATTGATATTTTGATTTATGGCACCACCTTAGATGAACATAACAGAAGACTCAGATGTTTTCTAGATAGGGTTAGGAAGTTCAATGTCAAATTCAATGAGGAAAAATTACAATTGGCAATGACAAAAATTCATTTTCTAGGACACATTATTTCAGGAGCAGGTATTCAAGTAGACCAAAGCAAGGTTGAAGCTATACTAAATATAAAAAAACCATGTAATGTAAAAGAATTACAGAAATTTCTCGGTTCAGTGAATTATTTAGGAAGATTCATTGAAAATTTGTCTGAAAAAACAGCACCACTCCGAGTATTATTGAAAAAAAATTCACGATGGATTTGTGAAAATAATAGTACTCAAGATATTGCATTTGAAAATCTTAAAAAGCTTATAACGCAAGCACCCATACTGAGATATTTTGATCCAAATTTACCAGTCCAATTATCCACTGACGCTAGTCAGTACGGATTAGAGGGTCACATAAGCCAAAATGATCATCCTATAGCTTCCTGGTCAATGTGTTTGAATGATGCGCAACGTAACTACGCCCAAATTGAGAAAGAATTGTTGGCGATTGTAATGGGTTGTGAGAAATTCCATTATTATCTTTACGGTCGACCATTTATCGCTATTACAGATCATAAACCTCTTTTAGGTATAGTAAACAAACCTTTGGACTCAGTTTCTCTAAGACTTCAGAAATTATTGATTAAACTTCTGAAATATGATGTGACTTTGAGGTATAAACCAGGCAAAGAGCTTCATATTCCAGATTTATTATCAAGAAATCCGCTTAATATTGAGAAAGACACTGATGATGTTGATGATTTCCATATTAGATCCATTATAACAATAACTGATGAAAAACGCGGTGAGCTCTTGGAGAAAATTGGTAATGATGAGGAACTTCAACTTGTTAAATATTATGTTGCTAACGGGTGGCCCAAGTTATTGAACAGGATGGTTTCTTGTTGAAAGGAAAACAGATAATCATACCTCGAGAAATGAGAGTAGATATGCTCAACAAAATCCATGCAACACATATGGGTATTGTATCTCTCTATTGTCAAAATAGAGCACGGGAGTTTGTTTTTTGGACCCAAATGAATGAAAATATTTCGGAATTAGTTTCATCGTGTCCGATTTGCCTTGGATATTCGAAATCCAATCCCAGACAGCCATTGCACTCACATGATATACCCGAACTTCCATGGGAGAAGATTGGCGTTGACTTTATGCAAATGAGAGATCAAACATTCTTTGTTGCATGTGACTATCATTAAAAATTTATTGAATTAATCATGATAGCCAAAAAAGATTTTGACGCTGTTCAGAAAGCACTTTTGAGTATTTTCAAATCCTATGGATTACCTATGATAATTAAGTCAGATAATGGATCACCTTTCGATTCCAGAAGCTTCAAAGAGTTTCTGAAACATTTAGATATATCACATACAACATCTAGTCTAGCGTATAGCCAATCAAACGGTATGGTTGAAAGGCATATTCAAACCTTGAAATCTATGCTATACAAATCTGAGAAACATCCTTACCTAGTAACAATGGAATATAACAGCACACCTAAACAGCAATTACAATCACCTGCTGAGATGCTCATGGGAAGAAAAATGAGAACTCAACTTCCTTGTATTAAAGGTCAACTGAAGCCATTATTTGATATGGAACAAAGCATCCAAATCAAGATATCGAACCAAAAATCTTCTGAAAATAATTACAATACACACAAAAAGAAATTATCGGATCTAACTGGGCAAGTTGTGGTACAAAAATCAACTAGGAATTGGACCCCTGGTGAAATCATTAGTCGAACCGATGAACCAGTAGCTATTTAGTACGAACGGAAGATGGTGGAATCTATAGAAGAAACCGAATCAATTTGAGACCTATCCCAAGCAATCCAGATATAAATGAGGAAATCGACAAAAATGAAATAGAAGATACGTTAGCAGGAAGGAAACGAAACGGAACGATTGATTCTGAAGATATACCGAAAGTTAGAAATCCAGATGAGGAACAGAGGCCAGAATGTGAAACAGAGAGAAGAATAAGGGAGAAGAGACTGAGAAGACCTCCTCCGTAATATAAAGATTTTTTATGTTCATTTTCTGAAACTTAAAGGGGGACATGTTACATACTTGACTCTCTTTCTATTATTTGTATTTGTGACTGGACTAAAAACAAGGAATCATATTTTGAATGTCAGAGATTGTCAACCAGAAACAATACTTTTGTAATTAGGTTTTCAATATATTCTTCAAACAACTACATATTTGTTGAACATATAACACTGCATAATGATTTTCTTAATATCAACTTCATGACTACTGAGCTGAAATTTGCAAATGAAAGGGTTCGCGCTGTTCCTATAACTCAATCTTCAGAGTTGGGAATTGATAAATACAGGGTTTTTTAGGAATTAAGATATGTATTTCAACAGCTTGTAGAAAAACTCGTCAAAATATATTGATTACCAAACAACAAGGGCAATAATTTAATTCACAATCATTTCCGACCTCTTTCGAAATTTTCTAACATATTTGTTTCCTTTTCGAAACTTCATTCTACTCGATGTCGATACGTATTAACGAAGTATTTAGATCCCCACTAACATGAATGTACACACCGACCAGATTATACCAATCAAGCTAACAATGACACAATACTATAGCTACCAATACCAAACGTACAAAAAGATACAGGTACTTTCCTTTTCCTCAAAAACCCTAACTCTCTTATCTAGAATAAGTAGAACCACTCTATTTTCGAAAATAAATAAAACGTTACCATTTTATTTTGCTAAGTCGTTCGTTCATCAGGACTAGAAGACCACTTTGTTTCAATAAAAAGGACGCTATTATTGCAGTAAGCCAAACAAATATTATTATAATATGGTATCTCAAACGCAATCATTGAACAAAGCGAACCCATAGTAAAAAATATTCAACCTCTATGAAGGTGAATGAAATTCACCAGGAAAATGCATGTTTCATCAATTTTGTTTATTCGCAACGCCTTATTATTCATTTATACTTATGTGATCTTGCAAAATTCAACTTTCCTTTTTCATTAACTGACGGGAGACGCGGATGTGAACTCGACGGGGATTTTATTATGAGGAGCCCATAAAATGATAGAGTTCAATCCAGCAAAGCCAAATTGAGCTCACGCCACGAAATATTATTTTTGCTCGTGTTCTCGATAATTGAAGACGGTTTCAGACCAGTCAAAATTAGTCGCCCGTTCTTCTAACTGCTGGCAATAGTACACAGTACACATGAAACTTGTTACAGTTACTTCTTCCGAAATTCTACGATTTCTAGAGCCTGGAGTCGCAATTCAAATAGAGTCAACCATTAGAATAATTATTGATATTGTTTTTGCCACAAGTGACTTCTTGTTTTTACAGCTTATCCAATCCATCTTGGCACAGAACTAATAACTTATATGCCCAGCAATCTTCGTGAAGTATGGTAAGATGGAAAAACACCAATAATATGTGTTCACTGTGTTGAAATTTATTCCTAGAAGGCGTTTTTTCTTTCGTCATGGTCTACACTAACAGTGTGTAACTGGAAAAGTATCTGAGTTTTTGCCAAGTTGGATTGGATAAGCTGTACGTCAATAGTTTGATTATTGAGGGTGATCTCGCGAGAATTGAATGTTCACTAGGGTCCCGATTTTACCGACTTGATCTGAATATTTCCAAACAAGTTATTCATTTGTATATAGTTCAACCAATCACCTCTGTGTAAAGATGAACTGGGAGAGATGTAAACGAAAAACTTTTCAGGAATATTGGGAACTAGAACTACCCCTCAGTTTGAATCGTCATTGGGAAAGAGTTGATTTATAATTTTTGTAATGATGGAATTGAAAGAATATATATCGTTCTTTTTGTTATAGATTGACCAAAAATTTTTCCGCCATCCCTCGAGGGTGCAAACTTGTCCGAGCAAAGGATTAACAACGCCTCACCTTTTAACATGTGACTCCCAGAACGGTAGTTCCGAAGCGGAGAATCAAACCCCAGTATTCCGCTTGCCAGGCAGATGTGCTTACCCCTGCACTACCAAGAATTATTGAAATTAAAAACTGTAGTTTCCTATTAATGAGGCAAATGAAACGTTTAATAATTGGCCAGTTTGTACATTGAAGCTTCAAACTTTGCCAAATTGATAATCGAGCTGTAAAAAATCCCATTCACAGAAACATGAATTCACGTCCCGAATGGGATGTTTTGCACCACTGTACCCAAATCTTGTATGAAAAATGCAAAATTGCTAGATGGCCGACACTTAAGTCTTTTTGGAGAAAATTGCTATATATGTTCTTTCATTCCGCCACATTTCCAACAGCAGGGAATATGTTGGTCTGAAAAAAGGGTATAAAATGGACAATATTTAGCAAGAAATTGATGCGATATAGTAATATTCATCAACATCACACTCATTTATATATTATCATACTGAGCCTGTTACTGACTGCTAAAATTGGCAAACCCCCTATATGATAGAAATAATTATTAGTGATATCTATCTACCTCGATCAATCATATCAGACCAACAAATATTTAAAAAAGGGAGATCTGAAGAAATTTCTTCATTACTCTTTTCCTGGATCACAATTGTCTCATATTTCGGATTTTTTTCAGCTTGATCATGAATATGGCACATTGTGCTTTGTTATGGATGTTGAAGGCCAAAATAACAAATCGAGAACACTCGCAGTAGGTAAGAATTCAGCATTGAGCGGTCATTATCTTTCTTGTTGACTTTTCACGTCAATGAAGATGAACTAACTTGATAGGAAGCGAATGACATGAATGAGAAGGGCATTCCATAACATTGAAGGGCTGGTACAAAAAGTTATTCAGCGTTATGTGATATACCCAATTAGTTTCCAGAATGGCATTGTTTATCTATAATTTTCCCTGTAAGTTCAAGAGAACAATAATTTAATTCTTCTCTTCAGAAGAAGGCATACAAAACTTTCATCAAATAAGTAAGAGCAAAACAATTAACAAATACTTGCCGTTGATGTTTTTCATAGAAGTTTCATTCCTTCCCAAAAAGGAAGAAAGGGTATATCCAAAACAGCTTCTCTCCTACCTGTAGGAGTAAAGGCCTCAGATTTCTTTATCAAAACTCCTTCCTCTCCATAGAAGTAATCACGTTTCGAAACGACTACAATGTTCCGAAACTATTTTCACTGTATGAGAAGAATGAAAAGTGCAAAATCCTTACTTTTATAGTAGACCTTGACAAAATCATTATACCTTTATGAATTTTGAATTGAGTGAGAAAAGAACATAGTAATGTTCAGTTTGGTCAGTGGGGCAGTATAAATAAACAATGAGATTGGAACCTTTGGTGTGAAAGTTGAAACTTTTCTTAGAGATCAATCACCCATAAGACACCAAACTGATATTTTTGCACTCGACTCGCGATTAGCTAACAAGGTTAGCATCTTCAGGAGAAGAAAACTGATACTGAATCTGAAGCTAGGGTTTGTTGGACATAAACCTGAAGTCATCCGTCCGTTATGGTCTTTTTTTGTCACTGCTAATCATTGTAATTAATTTCTCGATAATAAAATAGTGCAGTCACCAGCTGCAGTAAGACAGTGAAACAGATAAGAAGCAAATACGTAGCTTTTTAGTAGAGGGGCCCTGTACTGTAGTATTGATTCGGAAGTACGTATTTGAAGTTTCTTATACTTATCGAGAGGGTCGAATTCATTCTTCTTAAAAATGTATTCTTCCGAAACATCTACGTTTGTAGAAATAATTATAGGTTATATATAAAATTTCTGGATATTTGGACAACCCTGTCGTGAACTGTGATCTCTCGAGTGAAAATTCATTTGTGTACGTTCAAGGATGAAAGAAGATTAGTGAAATAATTTTTGGGCTGTCCATTTTCAATTCGCTGTGAATTTCTTATATCACTTGAGGTTGATCACAGATGAAACTTCGATTTTCCCCAATTAGTTGAAGAATTTCAATGTTTTTCTGAAGGACAGAAAGTTCTGCGGTAGACGATTGAAACTGAGACCTCGAAATCAATATTTCAGTAATATCTGTGAACTGAGCCTTCTTCTAAATTGAATGAGGTATTCGAGGATTGGCAATCGGGGCTCATGTTGAGAGTTGTTAAAATATGTGGTGTGGATATTCTTGGAATTGGATGGAGAGACTTCACTGGGAACATTTTTCAATCCCAAACTGATTTTTTCGAGAATTCTTTGCATAGGTGTATTCAAACAGTTTCACTACTTTCAGTACCTAACTTCATATGATCTATGCAGATGAAATTGGTAGATAGTTGTTCTTGATCACCTGAAGACGTTCAGTGTTCAATTCATCTGGCAGATATTCGATGAAAATCCATATACAACAAAAATTTTCACAGTTTCCTGTACGATTCTCACTAACATCGAGTTTTCAAAACCGCGACACCCACGCAATGCCTTTCTCTTCGAGCAGGATATATTTCATCTTGCCTGAGGTAGCTATTGTAAAGCGAAACGCGTGACACGGTTTTGTTAATTGAATATCAATATGTTACTGAAGTAGACGACTGTAATTGTGATCTTCACATTAATGTTATAGCCTCATCTGCACAACAGTAAACCTTCTTTTGATTTTACTGGAGATTTTGGAAACACTGTAACATTTTTTTTTAACATGTTTGAATGTTCATTTCATGTTTGGTGATTTTTTCTCTTATTTTTGTATGTTGTTGTTTCAGAAGAAATCTTCAAAGAATCAGAACACATAATGGTTCGTTGGATACATTCGTGGATTTCAACCCATTTTTATTTCAGTTATCTTCGCATAGGTAAATTCAAACAATTTCAGTACTTTCGCTACCCAATGAATACGGCACAATTTCAAAACAACAGTAAAATAATATATTTTTGAGGAATTGTATTCAAAAATCATTTCAATTAAGCAAGAATATTTTCAACTCAACCAATAATACAAATTGAGTTTTTGCAGTCGCTGCTGACTAAAATATTGGAAGAAAATAAAGAGGAACAGAAGATTCAGGTAAGAAGAGCCTGTGCAGTGCCAGAGAAAGACGTGCGAAATTAAATTAATATTTATCACTAAGAATAAGTTGATTGTTTGAAATTTTATAATTTTATTTAACAATAAGAGAATCATTTATTTCATTTTGATATGCTTGCTTGTATACATATTTTGATTCTTCTGATAACTTTATAACATTTTATGAAATAACATGAAATCCATTTGAACGTTTTCTAAGGCCTTTCTCCCATTGGTAGCGGGAAACGGCGATGAGTTGCGGAATAAATTCGTCAGAATTCGGACGACAACGCACGAACGATACAAACACATGGATCGGTAGGTAACCACGTCCAATGGACCCGTATCGTTCGTTACTTTTCATCCGATTCGGTGAGAAGTACGAACCGATCCCGTTCTGCTGGAATTTGATTGCGATCTAGTGCGAATAGAGACACACAAAAATGGACTGTGAAAAGTTAATTTTGCTTCTTCAAGAAACGAAGTATCTATGGAACCAACGGTATAGTAACTATTACATGCGTCACCCACATTTCTCGTCTTCAAAGAGATGGCCTGTGCCTAAGTTCTCCATCAGAATAATAAAAAAACTAAAAAACCCTGTTCCGAAGATCCTTCTCGCCTACTTCGAATCCTAACGAATACTGAGGCAATGGACGATGTGTATCGGATGATTTCGGACGAACGGCGTTCGCCAAAATTTGTTGCTTCGCAATTCGCAGCTTTCCGCTCCTAATGGACGGAAGGCCTATGGTCCAGAAAATATTTGTGTTTGAATCAATAATTATTCAGTGGATATCCATATTTCAATTGAAAGATATCCGTCAGACATCCGATGGAATCCATTCGGACATTTCTGGACGTACATCGGGTATCTGGAGTGGATTTCTACTGGATGTCCAAAGATGCTTTCCGGATCATATCCAGTGGTTAGACAATAGATAATTTATGCCCTGTGGACGTCCTTGGACCTTCATTCATCTGGACTATAATGATTTTTCTAATGAATATCATTCAATCCAAACTCATAAAATTGCCATCGTCTATGTTTTCTATTCAATAAGCTAGCATTCTTTCGAATAACGCCCAACAAAGACTGGTTCTGCCCTTCATTTCCATCAAGTGTTCTCACCCAGTCAAGAAACAGGAGAGAAATGGCGTTATGATTGTTCGAACGCCAAAGCAATAATGCAGATATCAAGTTATATGGGCCATGTCTCGAAGGATTGTGTAATCGTACCACCTTTCCATCAATTCTGGATTCCTGGTCACAGGATGTCAGATTTACTCTCCGAGTTGTATCACTCTATGTGTGCATGCACGTGTATGTGTGTGGGTCCGTCATATAAATTTTCCATTGATAGAGTGAACTTGTGCTGGTTCCTGTTGTCCTGCTCGAAGGTGAGTGATGCTAGCGATTCTCACAAGCCGTCGAGTACTCCTTATCTACCCTACAATTCATCTCCTGTCTTTCAACCAGTAGGGAACACTCGATGGGTGAAGAGCAGAACCAGTATATTGCACATTATTTTTGATTGATAGCTGAATGAATATATGAAAATAGATAGCCCAAGTAAGACAAGTCCACTTGATATACATTATAAGTAAACCGAAAACTACGAAAAAATTGGAAAAAATATATTGAAATATAATATATATATATATATATATATATATATATATATATATATATATATATATATATATATATTGCGATGTTAATATACAATATATAACACATAGTGTCGGATGACATGTGATACAGTACAAATCCAATTATGGTGAAAGACATTAACAAAATTCGTTAAATCTCGTTTGAATTTTAAAATTAACAAAACAATGTAAAATCAACTCGTGCAACTCGTTGTATGTGGTTGGTGGGGATCATTATTAGACATTTGACATGACATCTGGCAGTGACAGTGGGGTCATCACATTGTTGCCAACATCAAAGGAACTGAGTGAGAACTTCGTGTCATTATAATTATAATCAGAATTCATGGAGCACGGCCCCGCTCTTCAAGTTGACTGACAGTCATTCGATATCTGAAATTCAGCAGCGCCAAGCGCAATGACTAAATGCAGGAAAGACCGCTGCGAAAGTCCATACAACTACAGCAAAATAGCAAATATAGCTCGTAGGCAATATATTAATAAGCACAAAATTTATTCAAAAGATTCTGACTCGATTTCTGTCCAACAGCAATAAGTAGGAATATATATCACTGCGGTGATTCATATCTGTTTTTGTTATTAATACCATTGAATTATTGTGTGATGAATGCCATCTCGATCTCGAAGTCTGATCAACATATTTCATGTTGCAGGATAGGCAAGTAATACTGTACATCATTCTGTTTTTTATTTTCTATTTCACTAGGTTCATTTTCATCAGATATTTGTGATAGGTCCAGTAATTGATATAACTTCCTGAGCTACCAATCTATAAGTATTTTGTTTTCTAACGTTCGTATGAACGTCGTGTCAAGGAAGGGTACGGACTGATTCGGGTTGAAAGTGCTGAGAATCTCTTCAGTACAGTCTGTAGGAAGTGCAAGGATAATATCATCGACATATTATTTTTTGTTGAAATGTGGTCTGAAGGACACCACTGGTAACAGGTCATCCATAACGTAGGCAGCTAAAATTGTAGAATTTGAAGCACCGATTGGTGTCCCACAGGTTTGTTTGGAGATTCTAGTATCGAAGGAGAAATATGTATTATCAAAAAGAAATTGTAGTAAGTTTATGGAATTATATTGCAGATGGCCCGTATACAGGTTTCCACATGAATATTGCTGAAAAGGAAAAATTACACAATTCCTTGCAAAGTACTTATTCGGGTCGATAATGTTAGAATAGCCAAATCCACTTCCGTTTGGAAAACTGTGTTCTGATTCAAATGAAGACTGAGGGTTATTGAATTCTAGTGAATTAAGACTTCATCATCAGTCATTCTGAACAAGCATCATATCAGACCCGTCCCTGTCTTTCACCTCTGCGCACTACTATTGATTTTGCGGGAGAAATTCTAACAGAACTCGCATCCTCACAGGACTCGGAGGCTGTGTAAGGATCTCGACCTCGCAGTCGCAACCTTTCAATAGTTTCATCATGTGTTTTCTCGTTTTTGTATCAACCGGTACATGAAAGGAATCCGAAGATAATGAAAGTATGGTGCTAGTGGTGATCATTCATATGTGATAATGATGAAGATGGAATGGGTGTTATTTATAATTTTTTTGTTTTGTGTCGAGTATTCACTTTGCAATCCTGATGCGAAAAGACTGTATGATGATCTCTTGAGCAATTACAACAGACTGATCAGACCCGTTAGTAATAATACAGACACCGTTTTGGTGAAGTTAGGATTGAGGTTGTCCCAATTGATTGAATTGGTAAGCATATAAGTTATTCTATATGTGTTAATATCTGTTTAATATTAGATTGGGAAATGAAGAAAGTTCTACGGAGCAAGAAAATTATAGTGATGACAGGTGATTTACCCTGTCCATGAAGATACAAATATTTGTTTCGTCAGCCAACGGACGGGGAGATGAATTATGCTGTTTCTCTTGCTCCACTTATAGCTCCTTTGGGTAACAGAACATTCATTACAATTGGAATTGGTGGAAAGAATTCAATGAAATTCCCTTTGTGGTACTTTTTTTATGAAATGTCTGCTTATGTATGTGAGATAAGACTAACATTCGAAAATTTGATCGAGTCATTTGATCAAATTATTCGTTGACTCTCAATAAAATGTGGACAAAAGGAAAAAAAGTCCATCTGAAAGCGCTACTTTTTTGTCTTTATGGCGACGACAGGCACTGGGTTGCATATAAATAACTTTTTCTTGCTCAATTTGTGTGTCAAGCATATGGAAATTGAATCAAATAGGTAGCAAACATAGGAATATCTACACAATGTGAAATAGCTATCTGTAGAAAAAAATCTCACTCACCAGGTGAATATTTCATTCCGACCCATATAAGATCTCGTTTCTCTCAGATGAATTATCTCTTGAGCTCTCCATTGAGAAAGAGGGTGAAGTACTAAAAACTTGCACTAGAATCTTCATATAATTCCGAAATATTCAATTCCTTACAAGTCTGTCATCAGTTTCAATTATGGTGAGTGGGATTTTTTCTACAAATTTTACTTTGTTGTAGATTTTCCTATTTTATTCAATTTTTAATGCTTGGTAGGAGCAAGAAAAAGTGATTTTTATGGAACCCACTGCCCGTCGTCGCCATAAGGAAGGGGGTAGCTGTTTCAGATGGACTGTTCCTTCCTTTTTGTGAATGATTCAACAGTGTGTTTGCGATTTTTTTCATAGAAACTGTGATTTCTATTCATTGATTCGAAGAAGAAGAAAGCATAAAAATAATTCATGAAACTTCATTCTCTTCACAAAAATCACCAAGTTCCTAAATGAAATTACGATTCTGTTCTTTTTTGGGATGAAATCCATGTTCTCGGTGTACTGACGAATATTTAGACAAAACGTTGACAACTCGATTGAGTTATCTGGCATCATAGCTGATTTGAAACTGGATTATCTGAAATAGCTATCCTTACATTGCCCGTCTATTTGAGGATATCAGTCAACAATTACAATTGTCACTTCTGCCTTGATTGCATTGTATTGAATAAAGCAAGTAATGCTTTGATTGAAATGTGTTATTTCGTGCAGAGGTAATATGCTGGGTGTCTAGCATTTTCGAATGACTAACATCTGGTGATCATCTATTTCACGGTTGAAGATTTTTTTTTTATAGCTTCATGTCGGCATTATTTGATTTTCAACCATTTTGAATAAAAAGTATTCTCCTAATTCCTAATATGTCTTGATTGTATCCAATATGTTGATCCACTGCAGCACTTTCAGTTGGTAATCAGGTAGAGTCCTTGGCCAAATACAGTGGACATTTTTCATTAGTAGAGGTTGCACTGTAACCGAATATTCTTAACTATTGTCGAAAAGAAAATGATTCTCTTCATTCCTAGAGTAGGAATTTCACCAAAATTTCGAAGGAACCTATGTTTATTCGCTAGATCTCATATGCCGACTCCGTATTCGAGATAATGTGAGACTTCTCCATTTCAACAGCAAATTTATAATCATGATTTCGAGCAAAACAGTACCACAGTAGTTACTCTATTGATCCCAGATTGAACTTTGATAAAATGTGTGGGGGGGGAAAAAGAGAGCACAAGAGGGAAGGTTCCAATCGGGACTATTACAGACCAAACGCAAAGGCTGGATTGAGAAAAAATTTCTCGAATAGTGCTTCTTCATCTTTCATTTTCCCCTCGGAGAGAAAAAAGCAAGAGTGTCCAATCTCTATCGAAAATCAAAACAAGCCACCGATCAGGCCAAAAAGAGAAAGAGCACACACAAAGGAAGATCGTAGAGGCTATCCAGGTTGTCTTGGAAGGGCCGCAGGGGATCATCTTCGGGGGGAGAGCACGGACGACAAGGGCGGAGTCGCAAAGAGGCAACACGGCACCGAACAGCGACCCAAGCGCTCTCAGACGAAACGTTCCGAACGAGGGATTGAACGGAAAGGAGACAATGTTGAAGGGGGAGGAGGTGTTCGCCTTGCTTCAGTTCTCGACGAGGAAGGCTTCGCGGCCACCGAGTAGGGGGAAGGGAAGGGAAAGAGAGCCAACAGGACGACAGCCCGAGTTTTGGCATCCGGAGATGAAGAAGAGGAGAGAAAGAGGAGGGGGGAGAGGGGGGGGGAGGCCCAAGGAAAAGAACCGGAAGGGGCAGAAGGGAAAGCGGCCTCTTCAGAAGCAACGGGGGAGAATGGGGGGAAGACAACTTACACGAGGAAGAAGGGGACAAAAAGAAAGAGGGGAAATAGAGAGGGAGTGTTTTTCACCAACCACTCGAAACAAAAGGAAAAGCCGGAACACCACAGCCGAGAAGGGGTGGGGGACAACAAAAACGGGTGACCCGCAGCCGAGAGGAGGGGGGAGGGAAGAACACGCGAAGCCCGCAAGGGATACACCGAAGATGAGGGACGACCAGCGTCCCACCAACACAAAAGCCGAGAACGCGGGGGACGAGCACCTCCAGAACAAACGCACGAAGACCGGGTGTAGGGGGCCAAGGGGTCCGGCCACACACACGGGCGAGGGAGGGAAAGTAACGACCCTTGGTCCCCAAGGGAGAAAGAGACTAAGCCGCTTTCCGCCGCGGAACAAGACACCTCACAAAGGGAAGAGGAGGGGGGACGATCGTCGCGCGTGTCGCCCCCCAATGGTGACAACGAAGGGAGGGAGAGAGAAGGAGACCGCGGGACGACACAAAAAAAAGAGGGGCAGGGGGTTTTCCTCGCTGGTTTTTTTTTTTTTTTTTTTTTGTTTGTTGTTTTTTTTTTATATCAAATAAAAATGCATTTATTATTCGACTGTTATCAGTCATATTAGGACATAACAATAAGAATCATATGAGCCTATACAGTTACAGGTAGAATGTGATTGTCAAATATCTTCTGAAAATGTGGATGGAATAAACCCGCCATCTCTCCTCGAAAAAATAAAATTACTCGTCAATATTGATCATAATTATTCGGTCAGTCAGTCCTTTCTCACCTTGTGTTCAATATTGAGAACTCAGTTTTAAATCCAGATAGACAATGTAATTCGTTTTTCGAGTTGATGAATTATATTTGTATTAGTCTCTATGAAGTATTCATTATAATATATTCTTTCTTTCTCATTTCAGAATTTGAAAGATCAGATTCTAACAACAAACGTATGGTTGGAACATGTGAGTAATGAGTAACGGAAAAATATCAAAGATATATGAACTCATATTTCAGGAATGGCAAGATCATAAATTCATGTGGGATCCCCAAGAATACGGGGGAGTTACCGAGTTGTACGTACCCTCAGAGCATATATGGCTACCAGATATCGTTTTGTACAATAAGTAAGTAACTCTATGAACTGAAATAATAATATAATAATATCCTTCATTTCCATAGACTTGAGAATACAAGTATCAAATCCGTCAAATGATAGTATTATATACACATAAACATAACAAAAATTCTGAAAATATCACAGAAAAAAAAAACTTGAATAAATGCACTCCTGAGATACAAGTATCATATTTTATGTACTGAGTTCTCAGAAACATAGAGTAGAAAGACTCGCGAAGAAGTAGTTCCTTCACTCTGACTTGGAATGTTTTTATATCCTCAATTGATTTGATATAGTAAGGTTACTTGTTATAAAGCTTGATTGGCCTAACAACTGGACTATTCTCAACCAAGGAAAAAGTTGAATAATTTTTGGTTGAAATTGAGGAAAATAAAAGTAACATTTGAAGCACCCTGTATGGATATTAATGTTTCTCAGACATTCAGATAGAATTTTGATGTTCAGATATTTGATGAAACAATTCAATAGCAGCGCTTTGTGACATAAAAAATTCAGCGCCGGACGAAAAACTATGGGGTCATTGTATTTAAGGAAGAACAAAATGGTTGTTCCTCTCAAAAACATTATCCTGTGAATTCTCAATGATATGTGCATGACTCTGTTCAACTTCAAACTGATTTTAGAACGTGGTATATACGCACTATTGGGACACCCTGCAGAGGAAGCTCAAGAATAACAATATGATAAAGAATAATTTTTGAGTATTGTCATTGATTCCAATTGGTTATTGAACATATCTTGGAAACTTTTTAGTTTCAGAAGAACGAAGTGTGAAAAATTAATTAAAACCTCATTTCTCAGTCGAATGTTACTCCATTTCCTAGAAAAATTGTTTTTTTATAAGGTGCACAAGATTTCAAAAATCCAATAGAAATTGTCCAAAGGGTGACAGAAAGCAGATATTATTATTGTTCTTTATATTCTATTCAATATTTCGAGATTCCGAGACATGTACAAGAATGTATCTTGTAACTTCGACTCTCATCACTCCTCACCTTCGAAACTGGAGAGATCACACCACATGTTCAAAGCATCTTTCCTGCATGAAATATCACAGAGCTTTGTGTCCTGTATTCGTTGATAGAATTGAAGAAAGACCCTGTATATGAGAGAAAACCAAATACATTTCATTCAGAATTTTTTATTTCTTCCAAGTCGTTTGGCGACTCAAATATAGAACATTTTCCTTCTAGCGCGGATGGAGAATATGTAGTGACAACTATGACGAAGGCTGTCTTGAGACATACAGGAAAAGTTCTTTGGACACCTCCGGCAATCTTCAAGTCATCTTGCGAAATTGATGTCAGATACTTCCCATTCGACCAACAAACTTGCTTTATGAAATTTGGTTCATGGACTTATGATGGAAACCAAGTGAGTCACAACCCGAATTCAGGTGTTCCCACCACAATTTTGATCAATGCAGTCAGTTAGTTGGTATGGTTTGAGGACAATAAATACTACTTTCTGACGGAATTAGACCTGGCGGCGGTGTCAGATTTTTAGGACTCACTATTCACAGTCTGCCTTTCGAAGAAAAACTTTTTGAAGCTGAATGAAGCAAATCGTGATCTGCGGGAGACTTCATGTTGAACACAGAATTCTCGTTTGTTGGAACACAGGTTTGTTTCCAAATAACATGAATTTTCATCAATCCCGATGGAAAATAATTCCAAGTTGTTCTAAAAATTGTTCTAAAATTATATGCATACTGTTGAAACTTGATTTTCATCACATTTTTTCGTTATGTATTCAGGCGAGTCGCAAGTTACCCTCAATTATTCAAAACAGTAAAAACATGAGTTTTGTAATTCGAGCAAAGTTCTTACATTTAATAAAGGCTGTCTGTTGGAAAGATTTCATCAACATTATTATAAAATTCAGCAAACACGTATTCTAGATTCGACTTCATATATCACGCAGCGGGTAACATTTCTCAGATTACTACTTGTTCCAGCTTCAAATCTCACTTTCTCAGAAGAAGACTGTGGAAAATGGGTTCAAAAAATACATCACTGCCATCTGGTCCCAAAATTGAACATGTCAGCGTAATAAAAGAAAATGAACAATTTGTTCAGGCCCCCCGCCCCACCCCCCCCCCACAGGGTGGGGGGGGACCCCCTCACACAAAACAACGACCCCCCCCCCTGCCCCCACGAGGGGGGGGGGATGACCTCCCCTCCCACCCCCAGAGGTGGGGGGGGGGGGCTCCCCCCAGGAGAAACACCACATCTTTTTTCCGTGGCGCTACCACCACTAGTATTTTTTTTTTATTAGGGGGGGGGGCACTTGGAGAGGGGTTTTGGGGTATTTGGCCCCTCCTCAGTGGGGGGGGGGGCCCTCCTCAACATAAGTCGATGACTTCCCATAATTAAAAATCATACTCGAGTAGAGTATCTTCCCTAGACCTAGGCTGATACAAACAACAAGCAAAATAGCCGTTGCTGCGCCATCTGCCCTTAGACTAGGTACTAACCAAGAGCATATTTGTTTTATGTCAGCGTAAGGTCACAGCTATATATCATTTATGATGAAGATGTTCGATTGTTTGTTGGATTAGTGCAGAATTCGAGTGATGATGCCATTTGAATCTAGAAAAGTATCATTCGATGTTTTTGGAAAACTAAGCAAAGAGAATAGATAGCTTTTTTGATTTCGATTCTAAGTACATATGATATGAGAAAAAAGTAAGGTTCCTCTTTTGAGCCACTTGAATACCCAAAAAATGGGTAGGTTTTTTCGATAACCGGCTTGCGGGCGGCCAAGTATCATTCGATGCTTTTGGAAAACTATTTGGTGGAGGTATATAGCAATTTTGAATTCGATGTTTCAAATGCATATATGAGAAAGAAGAAGGTTCTGCTAGTGAGTCAGTCAAATGTTCAAAAAATGGGTGGGTTTTTTCGATAACCGGCTGGCGGACGCTCACCTACGAACGTCAACCCTCAGAAGTCGGAAGTTGAGCAAGCAATGGATTAACGAGGCCTATCTTTCAACTAGTGCTTTCCAGCACGGTGGTTTCGTGGCCGTGAATCAAATTCCGGTCTTTCGCATGACAGGCGGAAATGCTGACGACAACACTACTGCGAATCGATATTTTTTAAACTTTTGTGTTCATTTCAGGTAAATCGAAACATAACCGGTGAAATTAACTACAGGGGTTATTGCAAATATTGACATTCAACTGGATTGCGAGTTACTCTTTCACTGCTAGTATTCACAGAAGCTCGTATTAAGCAAACATTCTAGGATAGATAGGCCCGATATACGAAAATATTTTCGGAAATTAAATTTCGAAGTTTGCTGTATTCATAGTAGATTTATTCAAAACGTTGCCATCGCCTTCTTGCCTACGAGTCCACAATAGTTTTTCAGGGGGTGAGATGACTGTCGAAAACAATGCTGCTTCATTGAACAAAAACTTGCAGCATTACTCTGAAAACGAATTCAGTGGCTTCCGATTCTATATTTTCTTTCAACATGAGTTTTCCGTGGCTAATTTTTCAGAATCTATCGTAGTGAAAAGAGTTCACAAGACAAGAACAGGTACTTGCCGTCACTTCCTACATTCAGGAGAAAAATTATTTTTTTCCCGTATATAGTCCATTGTGCCAGGCATTATTGTGTTTTATAGCAGCATCGTTCAACTATGAATTATGCTAGGTCATTTCACCCCTTGAAAAGTAGTTAAGTACTTTTCTGAAAATTTCTCACCTCTACTTTTCAACCAATAAGATGCCTCAATTTTGACTGGGTACCGTGGCAACTAGAAAATATCCGGAAATTTTTTCGAGGCGCCACGATATTCGAGTGGAATTATTTTGACAGTTAAAAAAATAAACATATGATCTTCAACCCTTGAATAATGTAGTTATATCTGTGAATATTGCAAAATACATTTCCACCAACTTTAATGATCTGAAATAATGAAAGAGCGATGGACCAAATTAGTTTTATCATTTGGTGTAACTGAAGTTGGTAATTTTTTTCATTTAACGAAATATGGTAGATGCAACTACAAAGGAATTTTTTCATGAATTTGCGTCATATTACTCGTGAAATATATTTCTACCACCTTTTGTTAACTAAACTCACCAGAGAGCGATAGACTGGGGTGGTACCCATCTAAGTTTTTAGCATTTGGTTTAACTGAAGTTGATATTATTTTTTTTAACGAAATATGGTGGATGTGCCTATGTGATTTTTTTAAACAAGTGATTATTAAGATTTTTGATAGAACCGGTTAAACGAAAATGACAAATCAACATATGTCAAAAACAGCAATACCCTGACAATCAGAAAAATTGATTCAAAATGTCAGGTTGTATAAATAATTTTTTTCCAAATTATAGTGTGAAATTTTCTTACCGAATACCACGCAAGATTAAATTATTCCTGGGAATTTTCTTTCGGGCACGAATATTTCAGAAAAATTATCATTATTAATTTGTGATATTATAAATGAAAACTTCCTGCCGTTGGTTACCCATATATTCCATTCCGAAGTTCAGAAATGCCGAGTTCAAATAATCCTTCAAATTCATCAAAAATTAGACGTACTTTTTTTTATGAAACTTATTCGATTTTCAAAAGTATATAATTTTTATAACTTCTCCACCCTCTTTAAAAATATTTACCATCTCCATTAATCGTACATTAATTTGAAAAACTCATTTTCAATTCTTATTGTTGCTTTGTGTTGGACGTTCTTGTTCAGAAGAGACATACAAAAGGGTAGTTCAGCTGACCTTGGAAACATTAAAATAGAAGTAGCTGACGTTCAAGCTGAAACTAGTTCAGCTGAAATCCAAGTAAGACTCGTGCAAGTGACCTCATATCAGCAATATCACAGATATGTTACCATGCACTCGTTCACAGAATTATATCAAAGATAAGTTGATAAGATGACTGCTCCAACAAACTATCTCGCGTCAAGTGATCTTTTCTGAAAGAACCATAATATTTCATCCACGTAATGTGGACTCATGCCTGATAATTGAATAAAAACTGCATTCTGTGTCAAAAAATCAAAACACTCAGACAAAAAAATGGGATAGGGGGAAAGTATTCATGAACTGTCCCGGTTGTCGAATGAATTTTGCTTGAAACATATTTTTGATTTGGCTAATTCATTTCTAGATTGACTTGAAACACATCAATCAAAAAGTCGGAGAAGATAAGGTGGAAGTTGGAATCGACTTGAGAGAGTACTATCCCAGTGTTGAATGGGATATTTTAGGAGTACCCGCAGAAAGGCACGAAAAGTACTATCCATGTTGTGCTGAACCTTATCCTGGTACGTGACTATTTTTATTTTCTCACTTGAGATAACATATCGAAGCTTCACTCACAATGTTTGTACGTTTATAATCTATGATACTATGTTTATCAATTTTGGTACAATATTTCTCCCGAATGAAACAATGATAATTGTATACAAATATCCCGTCAGCCTTTCACCATTTTTTTTTCCAATGATTGTTATCAGAATGTATTACGGTATGTCATGGCACAAATTCTCTGTACCATGGTGATGTTGTTGAATCGAATTTGATAGTAGAAAAACATCAATTTCAATTCAGATCTACTAGTAGCAAAATGTTTAGTGATCAACATTGGCGTTTGAGGAAAAACTTTTAAAATATATTCCATAGAGAATATTACCATTTTTTTTTCTTTCCAATGATTGTAATCAGAATGTATTACGGTATTTCATGGCACAAATTCTCTGTACCATAGTGATGTTGTTGATTCGAATTCGATAGTAGGAAAACATCAATTTCAATTCAGAACTACTAGTACCATAATGTATAATGATCAACATTAGCATTAGAGAAAAAACTTCTGAAATATATTCCATAGAAAATATTGTCCTCAAATTCTCTAGATCGATCAATCCATCACAAGAGACGTGAAAGGTTCATTGAAAATTTTTCATATACTATTCCGCGATTTTTCATTTCGTTCACGACAGAAAAATATTTTTTTCACGAGTTATCAATAACGGGACATGAAAGGTAGTTCAAACATGGAAATATAAGTTTTTGCAAAGCATTGGGAGAATCAGGTTGGTACTTAGGAATAATTCCAGCACAGTCCTTTCATATAACTGCAAGAATGTTCAAAAACTATTCTTTGTTCAAACTATGTTTCAATATTTTGTCTGAATTGAAAAAAAACAGAAAGATGTATATTACCAAACAATAAATTAATATTCTAAAATCGCACATATTTCGTCAGCACATCAGCTGATTATGCATTTGCATTTACTGCTTTGCAGAAAACAATACAATTACTTCTATACTTTCCTCAATTTCGAATTTCCATGTACTCCATTCGAGGGTTCACTCTTATACAGATGAAACTAAAATTTCAATCTTCAGATCACGATCTCAGCCATCTTTCATTGAACAATCGAAATTTTTCAAGTTACCGAGGAAAACCGTCCACTTGAGTTTCATCTACAGAAAAATTCTCTGCAAGTTGAAAACGACTTGCCTGAAACTTATTGAATTAAATTAATCAAACGGATACAAAATGAATTTGTATTGAAAAGATCACAGTTCACAACTGAGTTATCGATAAATCCAGCGATTTTTTCAACAATGAATATTTAGTAAATAATTATAGAAGAAACTATGATTCTTCAACCACTTTGGTACAATATGATGAAGATATGGCAGGCCAGTCACTGAAATCTAATTATCACTGATTGAAATCATTTATACTAATCTAGATATCGATAAATGAAAAACATGAATATCGAACATAATATTTTGTCAGAGCCAGGAAATCAAACCTCAAACCTGAAACCTAGTTTCAGATTGAACAACATACCTACGAAATTGTGTTGAGACCGAACTGAGGTTTCCGAAAGACATAAACGTTTTCAGCATAGTTGAAAAACTGTTTGTCACTGTTTATTTATCGGAATGAAACACTTCAGTATCCTACAATGGATATTCCTCAAAATGAGACGTGTGCTATGAAAGTAGCAATGGCGGGTATTATGCTCGTATACTGCGGAGCTTTTCTTATAGCGAATTCCATTTTTTCGAGAATTTTGCCAGTTTTCTTTGCTGACACAGATATAATCCGCGAACACAATAATATTCCTATTGGTGACGTGGTCATTAATGGAAATAGAGAATAGCAAAGGCGCAAGACTAAATCCGATCATATCAGGTTATTATTAATTTTTTTCAATTTTTCACTAAAGGCTCACTAATGGATATCCGCAATGGTTGAGGTTCATTCCTGGAACATGTGGATATCATACGGATATCCATATCATATTCTTGGATAAAAGTATGTTTTCTGGATATAAAACTTCTATTTGGAGTGAATTCTTCATCCAGACACTGAACTCAGATTATTACGGAATACATCCTTATAATTATTCGGAATATATGATGTGCTTTAACATAATATTCTGATTGCTCTCGACCTGTTAGCCATTAGTTCGAGCTTTTTCAGAATGACATGTCCACTTATCAGCTGGATATTATTAAATGTGATGCACACACCAAGTGGGTGACAATCAAAACATGTTTGAGACACCGACCAACGGCTGTGGAAAACTTTTAGCGAATTCTTTCGGTAGAACTTGTGAGAGAGTGTACCACTCTCTTTTTTCAACACTAGATATTAGAGGATGAAAATGTACGAGTTCTGTCGAAATTGCACGAGTACCCACAAAATAGTTTGCCATATGTTTTATAAACTAATTATAATAATTATATAATAATATAATAAAATTAATAAAATAATAATAAACTAATATAAACTATATTTATATAATTTTGCATCGACTTCGAAGATTCACAGTACAAGAAAAATTACGATTGTGATAAATAGTGCACTTGAAGTCCATTTAATGTTTTAATTTTATTTTCAGATATTTTCTTCAACATTACCCTCAGAAGAAAAACTCTCTTCTACACCGTGAATCTCATAGTACCCTGTGTGGGTATTTCGTACCTCTCAGTACTTGTCTTCTATCTTCCAGCTGACTCCGGAGAGAAGATCGCCTTATGTATCAATATTCTCCTGTCACAAACCATGTTTTTCTTATTGATATCAGAAATTATTCCATCGACCTCTCTAGCCTTACCATTGTTGGGAAAATATATTCTGTTTACAATGGTTATGGTAGGGTTCTCAGTAGTTATCACTATCATAATTCTCAACGTACATTATAGAAAGCCTAGCACCCATAAGATGGCGCCATGGGTCAGGAGTTTTTTCATCAAGAGCGTGCCTAAGTTGTTGTTGATGAGAGTACCGAAAGATTTATTGACTGAATTGGCAGCCAATAAGATTCCACTGAACAGACTGTCGATGAAAAAAAGGAATATTGATGCTATTCCTTCCAGTAGATCATCATCATCCAGTACATCCAGCTCGTCGATGAATAGGGGTAGTGGGTGTAATGGTCTACACTCTACTTCAGCGACTAACAGGTAAGCCGACCAATATGAACTGGTTAGAGAAATTCGATTGGGACATCATCATCATTATACAACCAATCTTCTAAACAGAATAGTCTTATTTTATTTTGAGTAAAACGTTTTTACTGAACGACTGACTTTTCGGTAGTGCGTTCATTATTTGAACTGTTGAAACACCTGGAAAACCTTCAGTAGGTACTACTGAATGACTTTATATGTCATTGGGATAATATCGTCTTTTCAAACCCTCCAGAAAAATACAACTTAGGTTCCACGGGAATGAGCAGTCACGCCACTAATCGTTGCAAGCAAGAAACGTAGCTTGGTCAACATGGCTAACTAAGCGCTGAAATAAATGATCATGTGAAATAAATTACTCCTGTTATGACTTGCATTAGACGTGCTTTCCCCCCCCCTCCCCCCTTCATTTTTTGAAGGGGTCAACTCAAACAATTGAAACTTGAGATATTGAAATTGATGTATGAATAATGTATTTTGGATTAAAATTGATAGATTGAAATTTCAAGATGGCGACTGGGCGCTATCTGGATTAACAAATTAAATGGAAAGGTGGGCCTTGTGATAAATCATTTTGAAGTTCCTGACGGATACTTTAAAATCCTAGAATATAAAGTCCTCATCTTCACCTACTACAAAATGGCGGAACGTTTAAATCACCCGGATACAAACACATTAATATCAATATTTCTAGAAATATTTGTTTTTTCTATCATGGTTGAGTTCGGGTTGTTAACTCCATTCGATTTTTTCACTCCTTTTTCTCCCAAGCCATTCGAGTATGCTCATCAGAACGCAAAGAGTTGACTCCATTGTGTTCGGGTATGGTAGGAGTATATCGAAAGGAGCTAAATCTCTAGACACCGTTGGCTGAGGGTGCGTGTTATGGATATGGTTGTCATGAGATTGTCACTATACTTGTCAGACTGTTCGAAAAACGTCGTATAATATTCTAGACTCATATAAAATTTGTGTTTTCTTCCGATTTGTTCTAAGATGACAGAAATTATATCCCCCGAAACCTATTCAGTTATCAACGTGGATGAACAAGTATATCTAACAGATGGGAAATTACCGTTGCAGGATAAAAAGAGTAGATCTGACAGGTTAGATGAAAATTTCGCTTGAATTGCTGATCACGCATATTTCCCAATAAAATCTTCTTCATCGGACAAATCATGAAAAATAATTTCTCGCGTATTCAATAACTACTAATTTAGGATCCATCATGATTTGAATTTTCAAATTTAGAATCTGCGCTCTTTTGTGTCTTCGCTTCGCGCTCCGACACGTTCGACTTCAATTTGGGTAAAGTTTCAGAATGCTGGATTGCCTCGGATTTCGATAAAATTGATAGGGGAGCTTCAGAATATCTAAAAATGAATGAAAAGTACAAAAATTCGGCGCGGAAACCACAGCAAGTTCCTTTTCGAAAGGAAAAAAGGGTGAAATTTTAGGTTATGTAACGAAAAAATCACTTTTGATTTGTCACTTTACTTACCAATTTTTGTAAGAAAACATATCTAACTATATTTTTCTGCAAGAAATATCACCCGAATGTTCATTTATAACGTTCATTCTTTGCAGATTTCCAATTGAAATTTCATTCGAAATGACAACTAGCTGTATTAATTTCGGCTTCGATTGAATTGAAGCGACGTTGTCAGATTGTGAATTATATTCAACAATTTCATATTTGAATGATTCGTAGTTCAATCAATGGAATCTACCTCTTCATGGTAAGTATAGATTTCACAATTTTTCTTTAATATTTCAAACGTTTTTCCGAGGAAGTTTTTGTTGCCGTGTACTTATTCATTAATCAAAAAAAGATTATACGACTGACTTTCAATCTAGAATATCGAGAATCGGGAATCTATTCATTGAAAATATTATTATACGTTCATAGCAGCATTGAAAACATCCAGAAAAACTCGGATGTTTACAGTTATTCGACAAGAAATCACAAAAACACAATTGAAAAGTTTTCGAAATCTATGTTACAAGCTACCCACAGTCTCCGAACATACCCGAATGATTCAACTTTTACAAAATGCATCCTTCTTGTCGATAGGTCCACGATGAATGTGTTAGTTTGGGTCAGGTTGGTTAGGTTTGGTTGGGAGCATTTCGTTGCACCCACATTTCGTTCTACCCACAGTCTCCGAACATACCCGAATGATTCAACATTTGCAAAATCCATCCTTGTTGTTAATAGGTCCACAATGAATGTGTTAGGTTAAGTCAGGTTAGTTAGGTTTGGTTGAGATCGATTTGATAAAAAAATTTGTATTTGGCAAAGTTAGTTAGGTTTGGTTGGGATAGATTTAAAGTATTACGTTTTACGCGAGTTTAGTAGTTTTGGCCACATCAGTATAAGTTGATTTTTCAATTTGACAACGTTGTTTGAGATTCGAAACAGTCTAGAGCTGTCAAAATGACGGTAAAAACTATAAACTATATTGCTTTGTCTGTTTCTCACCACCTTAAAATAAAATAAAAATCTTCACTTGGAGGATATAAGAGGACATTTTCTGGATAAATTCAAATAATGGTGTGTGTGAATAATGTTCTTCGAAAAATCGGGTATGTACACTGACAAAATAACAGTTCAGAGTAGAATTTCGGAATCTGGATTGAGTGCTTATAAACATTTTCTTTTTGAAAAAATGACTTTTTCATGGTTTCCGCGACAACTTTTCTATTTTCTTATTCATCTTGAGCCTTTTTATACGTTCTCCAAAATTTTTGTGGAAATTGGACGGAATCCAGGATTCTGAAACTTTTCCTCAATTTGCCACACCGCACTCCATGACCACGTGACGAAACTTCACTCTTTTTCCGCTCCCTCACCTTACCGCCGAGCCGAACTCACCCCATATGGCAATTAGGCATTCCAGATACTGGTCAAAAATGTCAAATGAATCGAAATGAACCAATACGGCATCTGCCCCCCAGAAACTATCGTTTGTTTTCTTTTTTATAAGTGCATGATTGGTTAAAACTGGTATTTGCCCCCAAGACATAACCTGATCTGGAATGCCTAATACCAACAACCCGATAAGGTTGATAGGTCAATTTTTGTTCATTAAATTGACAAAAATGTCAGTATGACAACAAACATTATCGTTCAGTTCAAATATTCTCATTAAGTTTTCGATTTTAAAAGTAGATAGGTGTCACGTGAACTATCTCCAAATGGTCGATTGAACATCATTTAACAGGGGAACTGTATTTGAATATGCTGGAACCAAATGTGGATCCTCTAATCACCGAAATCGTTGAAGTGAATCCTAATGAGTTCGATATGGATATTATTATTGCAACAAGATGGAGCACCAACACATTACTCCAGACAAGTAAGAAACTCTTTGGATGTGCTGGGTAATCGCACGTTAAAAGGTAAGGCCTCGTTGATCCATTGCTCGCACAAGTTTCGACTTCTGAGGGTTGACGTTCGTCAGCTGGTTAACGGAACGAACAATTTTGAACAATTTTGAACAAATCCATGGTTGGTAGATTGGCCATCGAGGTCCTACGGAATGGCCAGCCCGCTTGCCAGATTTGACATCAGACTTCTTCTATGGGTCTATTTGAAGCAAAAGGTGAACGAAATTGAACCTGCCTCAATATTCAATAAACGGCAGAGAATAATAAATATTTGTAGAAAGAATGACGTGGCTGTGTACGAAAATTTTCGACGTGAAATATCGAATAGGCTGTTCTCATGTCATGACGTTCAATCACCTTATTCGAGCATCTTCTGAACTGAACTCAGGTTATTTCCTCAAAATATGAAGTTTAACTTCAATGTATTTAGGCAATTATCAAATGTTTTGCCATGTTGTTGTAAATGAAGATATCGACGTCATATTCACCAAGAGTTTCAAAAGGATGTATCACAAGACCCCCCTTTCCATTTATTTTTTATTTACAGATGGCGCCCAGTCGCTATCATCTCCCGTATGTCCATAGCTCGGCTATTAGCGAGCCGCCCCGAGGATAGAGCAAATTTTGATGCAATCTTGAGGAATAATTGTGTGCCTTCCTCATTGTAATTTCGGAAAAATTACGTTAATTCGGTAAGATTAGTTTTGAATCGGTTCGATAGAGAAAAATCGTTTTTCTAGAATTCAGTTGAAAACTTCCTCAGCGATTCAGAAGCCCCGCCTTCATACCCTTCTTCCATGTTAGTGCTACATTCTTTCATTTATAACTCAAGCCCTCGCGGGCTCCTCCAACACCTAAATGGGGACTCCTCTCGTCATGCCTGATAACGTGAATTGTAATGCCAGTTCCTTTCAGGTTACGCGGATTTGCTGGAACACTGAGTGAAAGACTAGGATATAACGGATTACCATCAGTGTTTTCGGGGCTAGATGAAAGTGATTCTGGAACTAGAAGAAAATACCCTTTCGAATTAGAGAAAGCGATCCACAACGTGATGTTTATCCAACATCATATACAAAGACAAGATCAATTCAATGCGGTAAGATAACCCCACATTGTGAGTTCTTCACAGATATCTAGATAATTTTTTATTTTAGTAAATGTTTTTTCAAATCGCCTTAGGGCCAATTTATGCACCATTGTCACTATCATAGTCGTAATCACAGTCACTGTCTTAATCATAAAATCAAATAGAAACTGAACATTTCAGTATAAGCATTTATGCAACCTATTTAATTTTAGTCTCAATTATAATCATAATAATTTGACCTTGAAAGTTGGTAATATTCAATTTTTATGCTTATGATTAGGACGACATGTACAACGCGCATGTGCATGAATATTTATTTGACAAATGACAAAATATTTTTGTTTAGACTTGTGCTTGTGGAGTGTGGACAGTGATTTGTTTGCACTAGTGTTGAGGAAAAAAAATAACAATGAGCCTGGAGGAGGGTACTCTTATAGAAATTATTCAAAAATTTCCCCACCTTTGGGATAAAAAGGATCCACGTTACAAAGACAAAATAGCTGTAGAGAATTCGTGGAGAACTATTTCGGAAATAATGAGAATGACTGGTGAGTATAGTATTACACGGAAAAAAATGGTCCAAGTAAAACTTTCTCCTGGCTTTTTTTATATTGTGCTAAGAAAATAAATACCTGAATTAAATAAAAAAGCATTTTGTCTCCAGAAAAATAAGTATTCTGAACGCATGAACTTGTAGCTATAATATTGAGTACCTACAGCGAGTAGTTCGAATACTAGATAATTCACTTTGTATAATGCCAGAGGTCAACATTTCACTAGCCGTTGAAAAGTGAATTTTCATATTTATTAACCTGCGCCGCCTGCGGTTTCTGAAAAGTATATCATCACTACAGAAGCTCATGTTACATGCATAATAGAACAATTTATTTGCAGTAGAAGTTGGTGTCCCTACGGAAATGTAACGTGTTCACCTACTTGTTGATTTTTGACCAACTCGGGATCAATCGGGAACAATCGCGTTTAATTATGCGTTTTTACCCGCGGCCATCGGCAAAGCCAAACCGGCGTCTTTCCAAAATTCACATTGGGGTGGTGTGTACCGTGGATGTGGTTTATTTATTGTGCCGGAATTATAAAAAATATATAGAGTTAACGCCGCCGGTGTTTCGTTGATATATGTTACATCACTGTTTTTTGAAGTAGAAATAGTTTTGATTTGGTTTGTTTTTTTCATTCAAGAAATGTTGTCGTTGAAGTATAAGAAAGTGATTTAGGTATATCTAGTCTATGGAGTAAGTTTTGTTGTCATTAAAATTCTTTTGAGAATTCACATATTTTTACTTCCCCCCATAATTTCTTCAATTTTCAGAACGTTGTAATCGTACTTGGTGTTATACATAACTTGAATTTGTTATGATCTCAATAGAAAAAGTTATTTCCCTGCCTGTACAATCTGTCATGATTTTTGAACAGATTGTACAGTACAGAGAGATGGAATAAAGCTACATTGAAGGTGAGACAATATAAACCACCCAGAAGTGAATCATTTGATAAGGCCAAGTGAACCAATATTACTATAATGATCTTAAAGTGTTGCTACAGTAGAATACTGTATAATAGCTACTAGTATCTTGTTTTTTAGATTTGAGTATATGAGTTATTTGAGAGTAAATCATTTTTCATTAATGGTAAATCCACTTGTTACTAGTAGTTATCAAACTGAGCATCCACTGCAAATAGAAAGTACATTGGGGCCAATTAAAAATAAAGGTCTGCTTCTAATAAAGCTTTATATATTGTTAGGTTACCTTTTGTTCATCAGATTACATCAATAACAGCAAGTGATCGAATTCAGGAATCTAATTTTTCTTGTGGCTAATAAAGCGTGAAGTTGTCCCATATAGTATGCAAATATTTACTTGGTGATATGTAAATTTTACTTGCTACTATTAAATTTTTTTTTCCGTGTATGTATAGTTTTGTAGTTTCGTTAACTTTTTTGCATATTTGTAGTAGTAATGTGCAGTAATGACATAAATGAGACAGTGTTGTCATTTGTCATTATTTAATTTTTAAGACAATGACTATGATGCATAAATATAAAAATTTATTGAGGCAATGACTAAGACTAAGACTATGATAATGATTGTGACTATGATAATGATTTGTTGCATAAATTGTCCCTTAGATTTCTGAAAACAAAATAACACTCTATAAATAAATTTCACATACACTTTTATGTTATATTCTTGATAGAGGAATTTTCTAAATGAAATTACATGGAAGTAATTTCGGCCTGAATAATATCAATTATACATTCGTCCAATTGTTACATTTTCATTATGATATAAATATAACCATTTCTGTGATGGGGCCAATTTTTATTCGATAGAATATATTTTGAAAGGTGAAACAATGAGATGAATAGAAGATGCTTGATTTCTTTGATGAAAATATCTAGGGTTATATGAAACTTATCCAAAAAAAACTTCTTCAACTCTCTACTTTGAAATGTGAGATCTTCAGGACATATGTTCATATGAAGTTTTGGTCCAAGAGTGACTTACACAGATATTATCATGTTGTTGTGAAATACTCTGTATACCTATGAGGTATACAGTCATACACCATATCAGATAAAGAGTACGTTGATTTTCGTAAACTTTTGTACGGATACGATTCATTCGATCTTTCGAATTTTTTTTTTGAATCATATGAGTTTCTCCGCCTGAGAGTGAGATGAATAGAAGATGCTTGATTTCTTTCATGAAAATATCTAGGGTTATATGAAACTTATTCAAAAAAAAAACATCTCCAACTGTCTAGTTTGAAATGTGAAATCTTCAGGACATATGTTCATATTAAGTATTGGTCCAAGAATGACTTACACAAATATTAACATGTTATTGTGAAATACTCTGTATACCTATGAGGTATACAGTCATACACCATATCAGATAAGGAGTGCGTTGATTTTCGTAAACTTTTGTACGGATGCGATTCATTCGATATTTCGAATATTTTTTTTTATTTTATATGAGTTTCTTCGCCTAATCGAATCGAAAAAATAATCGTGAAGGGCAAAACAGATGAAAACATTTTCATACATTGTAACAGTTACTGTTTTAGCAATATCAACATTTTTTTATTATAGGAAGACCAAGACTGGGGATTCGTTGCTATGGTTCTGGATCGCCTGTTCCTTTGGATTTTCATCATAGCCTCGATAGCTGGGACAATCTCTATTCTATGTGAAGCTCCGGCTCTTTACGATGACACAAAACCAATTGATATGGAGCTATCATCTGTTGCTCAGCAGCAGTTTTTACCGGACTTTGAGAATATGCAATGATTTTGTTTTTGACGTTGTGGCTGATGAAAACCTTCTCATGTATATCTGAGAATTCACAGTGGAATTCTCCCAAACATACATAATCATTGATGACTTGCTCTTTTTACTCATTCGTCTTCAATGTATTTTGTCAAGAATGAATTTTATCATATTTTCATTGGACTATATTCTCATTGAAAATGTTTTTTACAGGATGATAACCTCCATCGTAATTTTATGATGTAACGTATTATATGTTCCAGCATATATAGGGTGATCTCAGAGTGGGTATCATTGAAAAGAAGTCACTTTTATATATCAAAATATCAGATGGGTGTGAAAGAGAAAAACAACCGATCGGTGGTTATGAAAGATGATATCTGAGAATTAAGTTTCGATTAGTTTATCGCAGCACTTCTGTGATTTCGAATTACATTCGACGCATCACTCCAATACATTCAGTTTTGATTCCACCCCTTTTCACTCTTTATGGATATCATAATGTCAATATCCCAGTTCTGAAAAGAAAACTGATCGAAATTGAAATAACAATATCAATTATATGTTTCAATTCTATATCCACCTTATATTTTAACATTTCAATTCTTTCATTATGATTTGGGTGAAATATTCGACCAGTGTTGAAATGAGCATATTGTTTTTCACTTTTGCAATATGTAACCAGTATTGAAATACCAATGTTGACACTGAAGTTTGAAAGAGATGTGCAAATAGTACTGATATTGGTGACGACCTATACAATCATTATTATATCATCATTGCACCTAACAATATGTAGTTCAAATTTGTTGAGCCAGCATAGAATCAATACCTATTTATATTGCGTCATGATTTCCTTCAACTATAATCGATATTAGTTCGGTATTTTTTACTCAGGATATATCTTCATCGGCCTATCCTGAGAATGAATGAGTACTAATATGGTATTGAATGCTTTTATGCCAATTAACAACTTAAATATTTTTTAGGGAGAAAGAAGTTTGAGGAAATATTTTTTTCCAAAATGAAAGAAAAAGACTGGTCAAAGTTTTTGAAAGAAGTAAAATCGTTTGTTTTTTTGTAAACACTCTTTGTTGATAGATACGTGTATATCGACTTTGTTATAATACACGGAAATAAAACTATATCTTCCTACAATTGATGAATCTCGTATCGCCAGTCTGGGAGAATTTCATAAATATAGTGATTCTAATGTATTTAGGAATAATGTAAGTGGCGATACTCTTCATCGATACTTACTTCATTAATGATTATTTCTGACTACGTATGTTGAATAAACTTCTATTGTTCCAAAGACATTTTTTTATCACCTGATCGAATTCGTCAATCCTCTTGTGTCAATTCAATTCATATATATGTATATGCATATTCACTCGATATCATGGTATAAATATGTGGATAGTACTCTAGTATGTTGAGTATGTTGACAAGAACTGATGAACAATAGATTTCCGTTTATAATTTCAAAACATTCACTATGGAGGTGAAAAAAATATCAAGAATAATGACATTCATATTTTTGAATAAATGCTGACACAGATATTTTCATTCACATTTGAGTATAAAATAGCTGCATTCACTCTATTCAAATACTGGTGACTGTTTCTTTTCTCGCTAGAAAGTTCTGAGAATCGATTTGATAAAACAGTTTGCCATCAGCAAATATAACAAAAGTATATATATATATATATATATATATATATATATATATATATATATATATATATATATATATATATATATATATATATATATGTTGTTGTTGAGTTCGGGTTGAACCGCGTCTGGAGTTTTGTTCTCGACGTTTCGGCTCCGATTTTGGAGCCATTTTCAAGAGGTAAATGTGACTTCACGCTGAGGTCTCAATCTGCCTACTCCTTAGATCGAACTGAGGTATCGAGGGATGTTGGGTAGTATTTATAGCAGCGGGTGCTACTGAAGGACCGTCGGATGTCTTGGTGGGGACTGGGCATCTGGAAATTAGGGGTTTCCATGCAGTGGGAAGTCTCTGGCCGTCGTCACGTTTATTTAAGCAGGAAGGTCGCTTCTCGATTTCGATGGCCTCGCGAATTATACTAGCTTGTAGTGTTTTTGCTGTGGCACAAAACATTGAAGAATATTGAAGTACATGTCAAATTTTGATGTAATGTCATGTGAGAAAATTCTGAATACCAGGTGATTTTCTTCTATATTATTCGTATTCAAGTAGAAATGTATAAATTTGGCTTAAATTATTGAGATCTGTTTTTTTGTTCATAGAATGCTCTTCGTTATTAATATATGTGTCATTTCTAAAAATTCTCATTTGGTTATATTTGTTTCTCTAGCCAAAATTTCTGGGTGTTCAAAAACCATCTTGTGGACCCTCAATATTGACGTGTTAACTCAAAGCGCAAGAATTAACGTTTCGTCTGCAGTCGCTTTTATGTGAAATAATGCGACTATTCAAGGGTCTAGATGTTTGGCCTATATATGTTTTGGAACAATCCATGCATAAAATTTTGTGCACTAAGTTTTTGTTTGTTCGAAATTGGGGTTTTAACTTTGCTATATAATTTAGAGATAGTGGTGACACTTCTTTTGGAAATCGTAAAGTTATCATTTCGAAATGCATTAATTGATCCTGGTGTTATTGGCGATTCCATGAACCACAAGTCAATCCCCATTTTACCTCACGGGGGTCAACTTCGAATATGAAACGGGCGCTGTGGTACTATACATTATGTGTTCTGATGTAGTCGAGTCTTGAACGCCATTCATATAGTTTCACTGTACGAATTTGAAAATTATAGAAGCATGACGTATTCGGGCAAACAAGCTCTGGAAATTCCAAACTTCCATAGGCAAAGAATTTGACATTACATATAAAACGAATGATAACTTCAGCACGTGTATCAAAAACAAAGAAGACAGAAAGATATTCATTCCAAATGAAATATCAGTTCGACAACCAAATTGACCACGTCATTGATACTAGCTGATATTTATTATTCTGCTTGAAGAAGCTATTATTAAAATACTATTTGTGATTGATTACAGATTATACTAACGGACCGAACGCTGATTATAACCAACACATTAATTAATTATTCCCGCCTACGTATTCTGAATACTAATAAAAGTTCCACAGTTCTGGCAAGGACTACCAGGAGTGGTGCATTTCAAGACATTTCTACATCTTTCGGGGAATGTCACCAAATAATATAATAGATAAAATATGATAGAAAAGAAATCGTTGTGGGGTTTGATTCACCCTATCAACAGATTTGTGCCTGGTAAAATTGAAGAGGACTTTCTCAGTAACAGCTCCACCGCAGCCCAAATTCTGTTTTCAAGGTTGGCAGAGTGCCCCTCTCTCCAGCGGACATGAAAGATCACCTATAATATTAGAATATGAAGATATTGGGTATTTGGATGCGGACAAAATTTGAGAACCAACCTCATATTGTTTGGGATCTCAAACCGAAGATTCGCAACAAAATTACCTGTTTCCTCATAAGATATGAGCGGAAAAAATGTCTTGCTTGAATGCATGTCTTTCTAAGTAGATCAAATACCACACTTATCATTTTCGTACTGTTTGAGCTAAATTTTGTTCTTATTGATAGAAATCTTTCTGAAGTCAATTCATCATTATGAGATATCAGGTAATATAATCTGCCTCAATTTCAGCGTTCACTGGTAACCATTGTCTTCATAGTTCAAACAAAATTGTTAGATTCATCGATGACAATAAACCAAGTTATTTTTCCATTGTCAACAGTGATAAATACAAATCGTACATATTTCAATTGAAATGATCATTATTAGCAATTCCTATAGCCGTGTCCATTTGGACTGGACTTCTGATGGCCCATGATGTGGTATCAGGGGTTGCCGATCAGTCGAGGCAGAATTTGTACAGAAACGAATGCAAACGATTTCGCCCATCACGTTTAATATATCGTGCTCATCGAATGCATGGAGATCATGAGAAGCATTGTGAAATGGTTGGTGAGAAGTGGTGCTCATGAATGGTTGGGCCCATATCTATATACAAAAGAAAGTCGTGTTAGTTATACTTTATAACTTATAACTTTATACACTTTTCACATTTATAACATCAGAACGGCTGGACCGCTTTGGCTGAAAATTGGTGGGGAGGAAACTTAGAACCAGGAGACAGATATCGGATAGTTTTTTTTCTCCTTTTTCCACAAAATGTGATTGCATCACAAAATAATAAACGTTCAATAAAGTGGGCACGGCTCAGGTAGTTGAAGAATATGGGACGTATTCTCCATGTGAGAACAGAGTGCCAATAATGAAAACACCTCTGATTCTGGTGCAGGAGCTGGTTGCATTTGAAATGGTGTGACCCACAAAAAACACAAGCGTGTTGCACAGCTTCCACCTCGAACATAACCTGACTGTGTTCTATCAAACGTTCCTGAAGATGGTGAATCCGGCATACGACTGGTCGTGACTCGATAATGGACTATTCAGGAAGGTACATTTCTGAGTAAACATTCGAAAATACTCGCGATTGAGATGAGTTGGATTCAACCTTCTGGCACAGAAGTGTGTTAGGTTATCTTTTGATATCTGGCTAGCAGACAGCAGCAGTATTATAATAAGTGGTTTTCAGAGTCTCGATCGAACAGCTGTGCTGTGCGGACGTATTTTAGCTCTGTGTTTTTTGTTTGTGTGTCTTTGTGTGCAGTCAAAAATATTTGTGCTATCTTACCCTTTTAATCAGTTTCAAAGCTTTTGAAATCTTTTTCGTTATCTTAAGTTTTGATATCGATTTTGAACCGTCGAATTTTAAAACTCAGTGAGTGTCAGCCTGGGTAAAAAGCCAGCCTATGTCAGACGACTGACACCAAGACCCACCAAAGCCGAGGGGGGAGGGCGAGGGACCTCAGGAAATCCATTACCCCTCCGGGAAAATAGCAATTTCTCAAAAACCGCCAACAATACCGGCGGTAACAAAGCCCTAAACTCCCAAGAGAAGGAGGGTCTCTGATGAGAAAACATCCCTCCCCACCATCCCATCACTGAAAAAGGAACCACAGTTGGATATCACCACCGACAACGCACTCCCGGAAACAATAAGAACACTGAGAAATTCCTCAGTTAGTGCTACATCCAACATTGGTTCCCGAAAACCTCCACAAACACTAGTCCAGACATCCAGGTTCAAGGGAAAACCCTACAGAAAAACAGCAAGGACAACATTCCCCGGAAGATTCAAAATCCGTACAGATCAGGGAAAAGACGTAAAATCTTCCAGAAAAGACGAAAAGCGTCAATTAGAGCCTGTGAGAGAAACCCCAACACGGGAGGAGTCTGGAGAAAGAGAAACAGGAAAGTGTGGTGAAAGCCTGGAAATAACAGGAAAGACTCCGACCTTTCATGAAGGCTCGCGGGGTCCGAACCCGGTCCCGAACGCGCCATATGTAAAATCCGGCGAAGGCGCAGGGATCGACGGAAATGCAGCTCCGGACAAAGAAGGGGCATACTAAAAACACAGAAAACTTGCAAAGGCGATTGCGAAGTGTGGAGAATCTCAAAACCCAAAGCGAGGTGAATAATGAAAAATCATAAAGTTTATTGGAAGGTGTGGAGAACGATAAAATTATTCAAAGTTCAAATATCCATCAAACTATCATCGAAAGTGTAGGAAACACAAAAATAATTCCAAGTCCACAAAGTGTGGTGAACTATGAAAAATCAACAAGTATATTGGAAGGTGTGGGGATACGTAAAATCTCACAAAGTTCTGAGAAAGTGTGGAGAATGCAGAAACAATTCCAAATTCACAAAGTGTAGCGAATAACAAAAATTCACAAAGTATTTTGGAAGGCGGTGAAAGACAAAATACAGCTTAGGTAACATCGAAAGTGTGGTAAACAGCAAAGGCCCACTAAGTATAATAGAAAATGTGGCGAATCAAGAAAATACTCTAAGTACTATAGAAAGTGTGGAGAACCAAGGAATACGCACAATACCCAACATCATTGAAAACCAACAAAAACTCATAACATATCTAGACACCGCAGAGTCGTTCAAGAGAGAATATGAAAATGAGCATACGCCAGCAGCTCAATACATAGATATGAATAGTAGAAACTTGAAAAGTTATATGGATACTGTAATAACATTTTTGACAAGTTAGAGGCTCTATGAAAGAGAAAAGGGAGATGAAGCCATAATCATAGGAAACCAGCCATATAAGGTGGAAAATGAAAGCACAAATCTCAACATCAAAACAAGGAAGAGAAGCAAGAAGAAAAGGTCAGTGGAGTCAGACAGTTCGAAATTGCAATGGGAGTTGAAAAGCCGAAAGAAAGTCGAAGAGAACGGGGTGGATCGAGTAGCCCCGGAATCGACCATGATTATTCCGGCTTGGAGACTCCCATGCAGGGCGAAGCAGGATCGGGTACTTCATAACATTGGGAACAGCGGGACTGCAACATCTCAAGCATTAGGGAAGAGCTCTTCCACCAAAGAGCCATTGACATGAGGCGCAAGGAACAGTATATGGAGATAGCTGTTAGGTATCTAGAGCAAAATAACAAATATAGGAAGGAAAGACCGCTGCCTCTTCCAGAGCACAAAGTCCATATTATAAATAATATTTTTATCGGAAAGTTTAAGAGAAAATATGGGAAAAATTCAAAGCTGAACGTGGAACTTATAGAAACAAATAAACTGCTGAAAAAAACGAGGAAGCCAAAATTGTAAACAGCAAAAATGAAGCCACTCCTACAGATCACCAATATAAGGAAATCGATACTGCCATTAATAAAGACAAAGAGAAAAATCTGGAAAGCTCAGTGGTCGATGAGCCAATAGAAGATGACGATCCTGAAAAGTCAGAAATATAGAGGAAAGACAAGGAGGAGGCAAGAAGAATAAGGGTAGGAGCCGCGCTCAAAGCCCTAAATACCGCGAGGGAAAAACAAACCCCAAATAATTCCAAACAAAAAACAACACTGGCAGAGAGTATAACATCACACAACGAAGCACCCTAACTGGACGAAGAAGGCTTAACAAGGGAAAGCCAAAAAATGAAAGGGGAAAACATCAACAACTACCACTACAACAGCTGCAACAGCGAAAACAGATGGAAATTTGAGCAATAAAAATGACAGCATAAATCCCGAACGCGCTCCACGGAATTACAATGATAAATTGGTCAGATTGAAGAAGAGACTGGAAGAATTGGAAAAACTTTTCCGCGAGGCTCAGAGGGAGTATAGAGAGATGTCGAAAGTTTACAGAGAAGTAGAAAAGGTCATCCATATCCCAAGAGGGATGTCGAAAACACGAAAGAAGAGTTCTCACCTCTGGGAGGGAAAAGTCAGGCTCAGCCATCCTATATCTCTGACAATAGTTTCCATACATTGGAAATAGATAAAAATCCTGTGGAGTGCGGAGAGACGCCCCTAGAGTCCGATGATCAAATAGCAGGCCCTAGTGAGGGTAATGAAACGCCAAATAAGCAGACCAGAATCCTGGTACAGGGGGTGATCAACTGGGACAAGGAAGCAAAGAATATCTTCAGTGAAGACACGAAAGGAAAGATTGAGGTGAGTTTCAATTCTTCTTCCACACTGAACCTCCTGAAGACTACCAAAGGTTGACTCGTTCCCTGAACTGCGCCAAGGAAGAGTTCCATTCCTATACACTCACAGGGGTAAAACTCACGCTTTCGTGATCAGGGGTCCTGATAATGAGCCTGAACCGGACGCAATAAAACATAATTGAAGGACATGCACGATATCCGAGCAAGTTCAGTGTACCGCTTGAGGAATACGATCAGTCCTCTTTTCATGGTAATATATCACCGAAGAACTCGACCTTGACGTACTTGAGGAAACATCTATGCATTCTCGCAAATACCAGAATAACTTGGAAGCTGCGAAAAGAGAGAGGGTCATAATTCAGTACCACCGTTGTCAGATGTAGGGGCACGCCACATCCAATTGTAATCGCACAGCTAAGTGCTTGAAGTGTGGGAAGGAGCATCGTACTCGTGACTGCCTGAAAACCCGAGACATTCCTGCCACATACGCTAATTGCAATGAAGCCCCCCTCAAAACCAGATCGATCATTCGTTGTCTGGAGACGCCTCAGGCGAAACGATTGTCAACTCCTCTCATGGCCGGTTGCACCGCTTCGCTTAGGTTGGACTTAATCTAGGGATGACCTTGAGTTTGGAAATCTGTTTGCACTGGTTTCCCTTAGAAGTAAAGTGTCATGTAAATGACAGCGAAACTCAAGTAGCAGATATGCTTTCACTCAAACGTATTTAACCTAGTTTCGAGCATAATTGCGATAAATATATCTTGTATTCTGTTTGGTTTTGTTGTGATTCACTGATTGATATTTATATTCAATGAATCCAATTATGGAAGATGATGACCAAGATGAAATAAACTTGATTGTGTGAAATAGAGAACTATGTAGGCATTTGTATTTTTTTATTAAATATTCACAGGAAAGGAAAACTCTGTAATTGTCGAGGAACACCGCGCGAATCAATGGACAGGAGATACGAACTAACATAAACTAAATTTTTGAAGTTTGTGAGCCTCAAGAAAAACCTCTCCCGGTTAGGAGTTCCAAAGTACAGCTGTTCCATTGAAAAAAGATCCCTGAGCAATAGTCGGGTTATCCGTGTTGATACTGCAAAGGGTGGAACAAATGACGACAATTCAGAAGAGCACAGTTTGTGGAAATATCTATAGAAGAGAGACACAAGTCTCCGACTCTTCTATGATTTTCAGACGAAATGAGCGAGTCCGTGAGCGAAGAATCATCAACAAGACGCATCGATTGTCTCTGATTTTATTATTCCGTTTGGAATAATAGAATATTCATACAGCTGGTTGAAAGTTGCGTTTTATATAGAATTTTTCATAACATTTTTAAAAATCGAAAACATGTTGTTCTTGCAGTTTTTTCAATTGCAACTACCGGATTTTTATGTCTAGTTCTAATTCAGTTTTTCCTAACTCGAAAAGTATTTCTTCTCTTTCCTGCTTCTTTTCTTTGAATAACTCCTCTGCTTCGAAAACCTCTTGCTTCACTTTTGCCAAAAAAGAATATTCGTCCACTAATTGACTGGCTGGCTGTTGAATTGCCGGTCTACGTCTTGGTAATTATCCGTTAAGCGGGCTCCATCGTGAAATTAAAAAATTTTTGGTGGAACTTACGTATTTCGGCCTCCTGAACAAAAAATTCTAATAAAGTTTTTGGGGCTCGCAACTAGTTTCGGAGATATGGCCCCCCAAAGACAGGAAAACAGGGTTTCTAGGGTTGACATTTTTGTTTGTTTATTCAGCCAATTCCGCTCGAAATTCATCCTTCTTTCTATCAGCACAATATACACATTCTGAACCACCTTCTTTATCACTTTCCAACAGAATTATAAGCATTTTTCCTTTTTTAACTATAAAACTCTAAAAGGTAAATCGTCATAGATATTCGAGGTTAGCAAAACAATAGAACGCGCATGTTGGAAAGTGATGAAGAAGGATATATAGAATGAGTATATTGTGCTGATAGAAAGGAGGAATTTCGAGCGGAATTGGCTGAGAAACAAACATAGGTGTAAAACCCCAATTTCCTGTCTTTGGGGGGCCGTATCTCCGAAACTAGTTGCGAGCCCCAAAAACTTTATTAGAATTTTTTGTTCAGGAGGCCAAAATACGTAAGTTCCACCAAAAGTTTTTTGATTTCACGATGGAGCCCGCTTAACGGATAACTACCTCTTTTCAGCCACTGATTTTGCAATTCTTTCGTTGTTGGACGTTTCAAATCAGATGCTGCAGCTTTCTTCCAAGTCTAACAGACATTAAAAATATTAAAAAACGGACTTTTTGAAGCAAGTAACTTACCATAGGTGACTTTGAAGTAGAAGCAACAGGGCTTCGTACTAATTTCGCGGAAGCTGCAACATCGCTAGACTCAAGATTCGGTGTGTAGCACGCCACTGTATTTGTATGCTAGTCAGTGTTTCCACAATGAGGGGAAATTCCCCTTTTGAGGGGAAATTAGGGTCCAGAGGGGAAGGAAAAGGGGAAAGACACGAAGAGGGGAAATTGCGGAAAATCATGGGTAAAGCCTAGCCTAGAATATTGCGGAAAATTTCGGAACTAATTTTTTATGGACTATACCGTGGGCTAGTGTTAGCACAGTAAAGGATAACTTACTGTGGTGTTACCTTATGAAATAAACAATGGCAACACGTGCAGGGTCTATATATTTCTGGTCAGGCTATCCATACTAATATTGTAAATGGGAAAGTGTATATGTATGTGTGTGTGTATCTGTTTGTTTGTCCATCTTTCACGCTAAACCTACGGAAGTACTGATCCGATTTAGATGAAATTTGGTACACGGATAGTATAGAGCCTGAGAAAGGGCATAGGCTACTTTTTAAAGCGATATAGAATATAGGGTTGATAGGGGTCGCGGGCGAAGCCCGCTGGCGGTACTCTAGTAAATAAGTCAATCAGACATTTTCGTATACAGTCATTGCCACTTTTTGCCTACTCTTTGTTTTCAATGCGAAAATAACGTAAAGAAACTTTGTGTTTGGTACTATTGATGATGCAATAAGTATTGGGGCAATGAGCAAATACGCCTGGTATTGGAACTTTCGACTTCTGCCGCAATTTCAATTTATTTGATTCTGAAACTATGAACACTAAAGAATATCACTAAACTCAATTTGTTGTCCAAAAATCGATTAATAAGGCGAAAATAGTGAAAATATATACACTAGCTCTTATGGCAAAAAGGACCTTTGTGACTTTACATCAGTTTAACAAAATAATTATAGATGTCGCACCCTTCGCGCAGGTCGCGAAATGCACCAAGAGGGAGTGAGAGCAAGGGTCATAAAATTAGAAAAAGAAGAACGTAAAAATTGACAGTTAGTGATGCGGGTGATGCCGATGCGCAGTTTTTTCTAGTCATTACACTAGTGCCAAAGCAAAAGAGTAAAAGGGGAACAGAGTCCCGAGAAGGGGAAATCTGAATTGAGGCGTGGGGAAAGGAAATCTTTGAAGTGGAAACACTGATGCTAGTTAAGTCAGTTGTGAGTAAGATGTCTATATACTGGTGTTTCTAATGTTGCGATATTGTTTCAGACAAACCTGTGGACAAGGCGTTCTAGTTCATCAGTGGCCATGAGGGGCGCTGGTAATCAAAAATTTCTATTAATTTTCGTGATCACTCGATCCATGGAACACGCTGTTGCCAATTCTGATGTTTGTGTTAAAGGATAGAGAATTTATCAGGACTGGATATGCGAGGTTATTGAAAACACCAAAACGCGGCAAATTTGTGTTTAACTTTATGCGTTATTTATTCCATGTAGTTTGAAAATAATTTCTCAGTTGGAATAAATTTGCATTGTGTTTCTACTGATCTGGACCAGAATTCGCAACGACATGGCCACTTGGCAACACAGGACTGTCATCTCCACTGCAAGTGTGCCGGTACCTGGCGGATTTTTTGCAGTACTAATACGCCTACATCATCAAATTTTTCATCAAGTTGGCCATATCGGTCGTCTGATTTGCTGACAATCTTTTATATGAAGTGAAAACACCAGTATATAGCCACCTTAGTTGTGAGCAACGAAAGAAAACGTTACTGGTGCGCGGTAGTAGAGAGTGCGTTGGAAGAAGGGGAATTGAAGGACTACCTGCGAGGGGACTCGCCACCGAGAAAGCGGAGTTTGATTCAGTCAAGTATTGACCGTCACAAGAGTAGCAGCTGTGTATGTGTGTTTAGCGAATGTCGCTGAGTCGCTGTGCTCCGGTTAATAGGAAGGAGCGTCATGAGCTATAGGCTAGCTAGGTAGATGCTGAGTAATTCTACCGAAACAGGCAGTAGTGGTTTTCCGCAAGTTGAGATATCCCGAGCCGCCAACCCCGCAGTCATAAGGTAGGAGGCATCCAATCAACTTTTACGACTGGATACCGAAATTTCTGGAAGAAAATCGTGTGCGAGACTTTCAAACGTTATTTGGTCATTAGACTCATAACTCTTAGGTTAATGTTAATTTGGTTATTTTCCTGATTCTATATTATTATCGAATAAAGTTGTTTGCAGTCCAGCCTCTCACTATTTAACGAACCAACAACCTGAGAATACTTTATTATTGAAAATTTACATTGACACCCAACTCGAGGCAAGTAGTTTGAGAGGATGGCTGCATGATTTGTACAACTTGATTGATAAATCGATATCAACAAATTTCAAGAATAGTTCATAGGGGTATTGTCTCTCCTAACATTTTCACTGTCGAGGTTTAGTATAGTGTAAGTAACATATTGTTTTTATCGAAAATGCCTCCTAAAGGAAAAAAAAGAAGAAATAGTAGATTTATAGTTTCTAATGATTCGTTTGACGATGAAAACCGACATTCCAGTCATGTGAACAACGAGCAAATTGTCGATTCTCTTGCAGAAACTCTTAAAGAATTTAGTGAGAATTTTGGTAAAATTCTTACAACAAGTTTGAATAACTTAGTTTCAAATGTGAATGGAACGGTAGAAAAACAATTATGTGAGTTTTCAGATAAATTGCAAAATGTTTCTGGGGTAAATCAAATATATTCGGATGAGGGGGGTTCTATTCTCACGCCGTCGGAAAATAAAATAAGCTCTTCAAGTTCAAATAATTCATCTCGAACTTATATATCAGCTTGGAAGGATTTGGGGGGTTTGAACCTACACTTTGCTCCCAATAGTACTATGCACCCAGTTATTTTCGTAAAAAAAATGTCGCTATTGTTAAATGAGGCTGGCGTTCCCGACGAAAAACGTGTATTTTACTCTGGTAATTGTTTGAAAGGGTCAGCACAGGTATGGGCGGAACTGAAGAAGTTCAAAGATTTTTTAGATTTTAAGACACAGTTTCTTAACAGGTACTGGAATGCAGAAAAAGAGCGTGAAACATTCTCAAAAATTAAATATGGGTCGTATGAAAGCGGTTCGCGTGCCGAATATTTTTTGAAAATTGTTAGTGAGGCAAAGTATTTAACAGATCCACCGAGTGAATCGGAACATGTCAAAATGGTAACGAATCATTTTGCATATGAAATTAAAAAGGGTATTATAAACTCAGGTCTTAGAGGATTGAATATATAGAAGGACATTTGAGAGAATTGGATCAAATTGAGGAGCAGAGTAGTCAATCTCTGTCTGATAGGGGAAATGTTCATAACTCAGAAAACCGATTCAGTCGAGCAAATTGGCGTAATAATCGAGGTGATAATCCGCAGAGAAATTCTCAGAATAATAATAGACTCGATAATAGACGAATAGAATTGAGAAATGAGGGGGTACATGATCAACCAGTGTCGTCTCATCGTGAAATGTCGACCATGTTCAATGAGTGTTTGGACGGGGTTCTCGAGGAAAATGAACCTAATCTAAAAAGTATTATAGTATTACCATTGATAGATTTGAAGGTAGAAGGGGTGGTAACGTGTGGCCTAGTCGACTCAGGAAGTCAGGTAACTGCTATTAGCGAGGCATTTTTACAGAATTTGAGTAAAATCAACCAAAATATTTTAAAACTTCCATCAAAATGTGTGGCAGTATTGAGTGCATTTGGTCATTGTGAATGAAATAAACTCTTTCTCGAAGAACTATAATGGTTTTTTATAACTGTTCAACTCAGAATTATCTAATGTCAAACTTGATATATGTGACTAGACAAAAGTAGAACAACAGGGTGGTGATGTCAGGTTACTTATACAGGTATATCTTCATTTTCAGCGACATTCTCCCCCCCGGTGCTAACCTCCGCGTTAGCACAGGCAGAAACATTTAATCGATGAAGTTTTCTTGCTGATCTTTTATATAGACCATGAGCAGTTCGAATATCCGCTATGCGTACAACTCCATCCTCTCCTCTATACACCTTTTCGTTTACTCCCAATGGCCAGGCTCCTCTAGGTGATTTATCTTCCTGTATAATGACCATTTCACCTTCTTTAAGATTAGGCTCATCTTCACACCATTTCTTACGTTGAATGAGGGTAGGAAGATACTCTCGCAGCCAACGTCGCCAAAACATATCTGCTAAACACTGGGATATTCGCTATTGTTTCTTGAGAAGTAAATCTTTTTCTGTGAATATTCCTGGTGCATGTAGTGTTGTGGACTTTCCAATGAGAAGGTCATTTGGACATATACTGATGTTATTCTGAGGATCAGTTGACACATGTGTCAATGGCCTGCTATTAACTATATATTCTGCTTCGCAGAACAGAGTTCGGAGTACCTCATCTGTTGGATGCCTATCTTTCATTATCGTCATTAACGTTTTCTTGAAGCACCCAATCATGCGCTCCCAGCTACCGCAAATATGGGGAGTTAGAAGTGGAATGAATTTCCACTTGATTCCCTTGTTGGTAACTTCATCGGCAATCGTGTTGAAGTTCAGTTCATCCATCGCTTCTAATAATTCCCTAGAAGCTCCACGTAGGTTACTTCCATTATCTGACCACAATATTTGAACATCTCCTCGTCTCGAAAGGAATCTTCGAATAGCCATTATACATGAATCTGTGCTCAGAGAATGTGATATTTCAACGTGGATGGCCCGAATTGTTAGACACGTAAACAAAACGCCATAACGTTTTTCAAGTCTTCGGCCAATTTTGATGGAAAATGGACCGAAATAGTCCATGCCTGTAGCAGTGAAAGGCTTTTCATGAATAATGAACCTTTCGATTGGTAGGTTACCCATCATGGGTTGAGCTCTATGAGCTTGCTGTCGTTTACAATCTTGGCATAAGCGTACAGCTTTTTTTACTATCGTTCCTAACTTTGGTATCCAAAATTTTCTTCGCAACTCATTTATTACAGTTTGAATCCCTTGATGACCATTTTTTCGATGGAAATGTAGAATCATCTTTTGCGTGTAAGCATGGTTTCCATCTAAGACTACAGGTTCTTTCTGTATAATGGAAATGTCCCCAATTTTCTTAATTCTGCTCGAAATTCGAATGATTCCATCAGGATCCAAAAATATCGAAATTTTATGGAGTCTTCCACTATTATTTTTCATACCTTTTTTCAAATTATGTATGTCCTCTTGACAACAAGTACTCTGAACGGCTTTCCACCAAAGTTTTTCACTCCACTCCATTTCTTCCAAAGAAATGAATTGTGAAGTTTTCCTCTCATCTTTGTTTCTCCTGATGTTATCCAAGAACCTTCTGATCCTCGAGGTGATTCTCAGCAATTTAATCCATGAATAATGGGATTTGATTCCAGGCAAACAGTCATTGAAATACTCTGTTACCAACATGACATGCTCATGGCATTCTTCAAGAATATCCTTATTCAACACATTTTCAGGTATCCTAGGCCACTTCCTTGGGTGTTCATAAAGAAAATTAGGCCCTTTGAACCATCTGTGATCTGTAGTCAATTTTTCTTGAAGTGAAGAGTCTCTAGTGCAATCATCTGCAACATTGTCAATAGTCGGCACCCATTTCCATTCGCTAACATCACTACTTTCCAAAATTTCACCTACTCTTGAGGCAACAAAAGTCTGGAGCTTTTTCTCAGTTCTCAACCAATGTAAAACAGTTCGTGAGTCACACCAGAAGTACTTTCCAGAAAGCTTCAAGTTCAGATGTTTCATTATTTCCTTACATAGTCTAGTACCCATTAGTGCAGCTGTGAGTTCAAGCTTAGGGATGGTCAATGTTTTTAAAGGAGTAACTCTTGCCTTCGATGCAACTAGAATTACTTGCACTCGATTATCGAACTGCATTCTCAAATACACTGCAGAGGCGTATGCATCCTCACTGGAATCAGAAAAAACATGTAACTGCATATCTACAGAATCATTTCTGTCTTTCGAATAGCAGCGTGGAATCTCAAGGTTCATGGACTTTTTCAAATGATCTAACCATGATAACCAGGTTGTGAACATTTTATCTGAAATGGAATCATCCCAACCAATGCCGGCTCTCCAAATAGTTTGAAGAAGCATTCTTACTCTGATGGTGATTATTGAGAGGAGTCCAAGCGGATCATAAATGGACATTGCCAATTTCAAGATTTCTCTCTTGGTCGGAACTGTTTTGCCACTCAGTATTTCGGCAGGAATTTTATGAAATTTGATATTGAAATTGAAAATATCTTTCTCAGCGTTCCAGTTCATCCCTAGGACCCTATCTTCGTGAACGTTTTTATCAACTTTCGAAGTAGTTTTGCTTGATCGTAGGTGCTCGGGTATCTCATTGATAACATTCTGAGAATTGGAAATGAAATTTCTAATTTCGAATCCTCCTCTGCCATGAACAAAAATAACGTCTTTTATCAGTTGAATAGCATCTTCTGTCGAATCTGATCCATGCAAGTAATCGTCAACATAATGATTTTCGATGATAGCTCTCGCAGCTCTGCTGTGCGTTTGAGCATACAATTGAGCATTTTTGTAGACTCTTGGAGGGGTGTTTGGTTCAAGATTACGCCACAGGAAGCACTGAGAATATGAATCTTCCTCGGCAATTCTGACTCTGTTGAACATTTCTCGGATGTCACTGGCAAATGCAATTTTATATATTCGAAATTTGATCAAAATTCCGAAGAGAGATGTCAACATATCAGGTCCAGCCAAAAGAAAATCATTGAGGCGTTGTCCACCGCTTCTGGCTGCTGCGTCGAATACGACTCTAGTTTTTCCAATTTTATTGGGATTTCTTACCGCGAAATGAAGTAAATACCAAATACGTTTAGCTCTGTGAAGGTTTTCATTGCTAACATGAGTAGCATACCCTTTATCGAACAATTTGCTGATTTCATTGCAATACGCGCTGGCAAGCGGTTTATCTCGAAGTAATCGTCTTTCCAAGCATTGAAGCCTTTGTAGAGCCATAGGTTTTGAATCAGGAAACTGAAATTCATCATTTTTCCAGGGCAATCCAAGTTCGTATTGTCCATTTCGGAAACGAATTGACTTTTCTCCGATGGAAATAGCTCTCACTTCCTCTGCGGTTTGCCTTTTGTCCAGTTTTCTAACTGAAACTCCTAAGTTTTCGATTTTCATGTAAGATTTGACCATTTCATGGAGAGTTTCATCTGCTTGTTCACAACATGAGAATATTTGTTCAGAGGCTCCATTTTGAAGAGTTTGTGTGGTTCCATGTAGAGTCCACCCTAGTCGAGTTTTCGATAAAATAGGGTAACTTGGATCAGGCTGAATGATTTGTCGGGAAACTATTAGATTCGCATTATTTTGCCCGATGAGTAGAACTGGTTTCTCTACACCCCTGAGATCTGATTCAACTTGTTTCACGAACGGAAACCTCGTAATAATTTGATTCAAATCATATTCCTGGCCTGGTAAATCCAAATGATCGATGGTTCTAACATTGCGAAGTTCGTAGAAAGTTGTCGAGTTTTTCCCCGATATTTCCAGTTCAATTACTTGAGATTTCTCTTGGTATCTATATATTTCTCCTGTCCATTTGCAGCATAAAGGAGAAATCGGGCCATTCACGCCTAGTTTTAGTGCAATGGCTGTATCTAATAAGGTTGTGGTACTTCCTTCGTCCAATAGGGCCGAAATGTTTAGAATTCCATTCGGTCCTTTCACTTTGACTGGGATGATTTTCAAAAGTGTTCCAAGACTGGTTCCAGATATATTCGCAGTGATCTCAGAAGATTTGGAATGATCATTAGCATATTTATGAAGTGAACTATGATGGTAACGGTTACAATTGTTGATTCCGCATTCTTTGCGTTTTTTGCATTTGCCATGGTGTTGGCGCAAACAGCAATAGCAGACTTTACAGTTTTGTACCATTTTCCATTTCTGTTTAACATCTGCGTTTCGAAATTGTGTACAGTTTTCTATGGAATGTTCGTCTAAATTGCAGATCTTGCATGCTTTTCGTGTTTTTTCATAATTTTGACTACTGCGATGATGTTCTTTCTTCTCGTAGAATGAATTACTGCATGGTTTTTCAAAATTTGTCTCACTTCTGGATAAGAAAGTAATCCTTGATACCACCATTGACATTTTCTGTACCCAATTGGAAAATCTCTAATAGTTTCTTGTTGACTTTCAATATTTTTCTCTATTAGATAACTACCCCATTGTGTTAGTAAGTGAGGAGGAAGTTTAACAACGAAACTGGCTAATAATTGTCTGTGGTCGACTAGTTTGGTTAGATCACCATCTAATACAGCAGCGATATTTCTTATGGTACTGCTGAAGTCTGTGAACGATTCCAAATTATCCACTGTTGGTAGTTGATGGGATTTTCGTAACAATTCTTCCATAATATGTTCTGGACGACCATATTTCTGGTTCGAAATGTCAAGGATTTCATTTGGATCGGAAGCTGTTATCAAAAGCATCTCAACCGTTTTTCTAGCTGTTCCAACTAAACTATTGTTGAGCCTTAATACATTTTCTTCCGGAGAAAAATTACATGCAGCATTTGACAACTTGTATTGAGAAAAGAATATGGGCCATTTCAAACATGATGAACCATCAGAAGTCATTAAATTATTGCCAATTGTTTGTCTGCTTAACATGTTGTTGATTGATTTCGTTAAATTTTCAATCTGTGCTTTCGATTCTGATTCTGTCGATTTTTGCTCAAATGGATTACCCAGTTTGTTGGTCCATTCTTGAACATACAATTGTTTCGAATCTCGTGAAATATCGCTCTCAGAATCCTCATTCGAAGACATAGCCTCAGAACCTGAACCGGACTGTATTTTAAAAAACTCTTCATATTTTTGAAACGATTCTTCTTTAGATTTGAGACGTGCTTCACATATTTTGAGAAGTTTTTCATATTTGTCCAACTCCATCTGTTTGGGAATGATTTCTTCGATTGGGGCGTGATTAGATTTCATTGCATTTATTTCACTTTCGTGCATTACGATTGTTTCTTGTTTCCAGAAAAATTCGTTCCGTAATTCATCGATTTCGTTCTGAATATCAAGCAGTTTGGACTTTCTATTATAGGTTTTCTTCGAAAGAGAGCTGGGTACGCTCTTCAAAGAGAATGAAGTACTGCTTTTTGTTTTTGTTTGCGACTTTTGGCTTGCGGCACTCTCATTTAGAATGTTCATGACACTTTCAATGAAAGTTTTTGCTAAATCACTAATAGTAGAACTATTGGCATACTGCGAGTTGAAGAGAGCGCAAATTTGTTCTAAACTGGAAGCGCTCAAATTTTTACACATCAAGTCAACATGACTTTTACACTCTTCAGAGTTGAATTCGAACCCAAAACCAGAAAAAGAAAGTATATTTCTCTTTACTGATGTTTTCTTGGCCGCATGTTTTCCATATAATGCATAATAAAGTTCTTCCATGATTCTCGGAGTGATATTTTTCAGTTTCGCTTCGATGCCTGCATCTCGCAACATTTCAATAACCATTTTTTTTGTTTCTTGGCAGTATTTCCGAAGTGCTGTATCCGTTAGACTCGAAGGACCAATTTGTGAATGAAATAAACTCTTTCTCGAAGAACTATAATGGTTTTTTAACTGTTTAACTCAGAATTATCTAATGTCAAACTTGATATATGTGATTAGACAAAAGTAGAACAACAGGGTGGTGATGTCAGGTTACTTATACAGGTATATCTTCATTTTCAGCGACAGTCATAAAGCTGCGAGGGTTAAGGAACAGGTTTATTTGAATATTATTATTGAAGAGTTTGAAATGGACTACCCATTCATAGTTATACCAGGTCTGTCCAAAAATATTATTTTGGGGTGTGATTGGTTAAATGATCATAAAGTGATTGTTGATATCCCGGGGGGTCATTTAAGAGGGGAATTCGATGGAAAGTGGGGAAATATAAAACTTTTGCAGGAATCAGGTAGCGCAATGCAGGTAGCGGTGATAGAAGTGGTGGAGAATAAATCTGTAGTACGGGGGGTACCTGAAAAGGTTTATTATTCTAGCGAACAAATTAAAGCGGCAGCTGAGGGAGCTGAAACTTTTGATAGGGATTTCCAATCGAAATTGTTCGAGACTTTGATGAAATTCCAAGAAATATTTTCTGACCAACCAGGAAGGATTAGGTGTTACGAGCATGAGATAGTTCTACGAGACTATTCTCCTTTTTTATTAAATCATATCCGATTCCGGTAGTTTATCGTAAAGAAGTTGCACAGCAAATTGAAGAGATGTTAGAGTGGGGAGTAATTAGAGAATGTAGAACGGACTATGTAAGCCCATTAACGGTTGTTCGGAAAAAGGATGGATCTGTGCGAGTATGCGTTGATGCCAGATATTTAAATACGCGTATGGCGATGGATCACGTTATGCCTCCAAACGTTTCAGAATTATTATATAATTTTTCTAGTGGACAAATTTTGAGTACGTTGGACTTGGCCGCTTCTTATTGGCAAGTCCCAATTCGAGAAGACCATCAACAATATACTGGTTTTATGTACGATGGTCGTACCTATGTTTTTACGGTTTTACCTTTCGGATATTGTTCGTCGGTAGGGAGTTTTATACGCGCCCTGAATAAAGTTCTACGCCCAGAAGTAGATGATTTCGTGATTGCCTTTGTTGACGATTTGCTAGTATATTCACCTACACCAGAAGCTCATCTGGAACACTTGAGTCATATATTTAGCAAATTTAGGTCTGCGGGAATTACAATAAAACTAAAAAAATCTCATTTTGCTAGGAACGAGGTTGGTTTTCTTGGCCACATTATATCGGCAGATGGAGTTAAAATGGACCCGGATCGAATTAACGCCATCAATAATTTTCCTGTGCCGCGTAATCTGAAGCAGTTGCGCTCGTTTTTGGGTTAGGCCTTTTGAAAAAAAATGTTGAATGGAGCTGGGGACCTGAACACTCCCAGGCTTCCTCTCAGATTAAGGCTGCTTTCTTGAAAGTTACATTTCTGAGGCACCCGGATTTCGAAAAGCAGTTCTATATACAAACAGATGCTTCGGCATATGCAATTGCTGCATGTCTATTTCAAGTTGATGAATATGGTAACAAAAACAATATTTCCTTCACTAGCCGAATTTTGCATGGGCCCGAGGTGAGGTATACCGTTACCGAAAAGGAGGCATGTGCAGTGGTTTTTGCGCTGCAAAAATGGCGTATATTTGTGCTGGGCCGTAAATTGATAATCGTCTGCGATCATAAGGCTCTTTCATTTCTAAAATCATGTAGATTATTTACTAGTAGAATTGCCCGATGGATAATTTATCTACAAGAATATAATTTTGACATTGTATATTGCAAGGGTTCCGAAAATGTTCTGTCTGATGCCTTGTCGCGATTTCCAGTTTATGATCCGAAAGTTGAACTTGTGGAAATTCCAGAAACGACTACTATATCTATGTTTCACATAAAAATTTCGGAACTTCAAAAGAAGATTAGTATGAATATGAAAAATATACTGTTGGCTCAGCAAAATGACCCGTTTTGTTCAAAAATTTTAGGTTTTATAGAGTCGGGGAAATTAGAGCGTATAAATAAATGGTTCATAGTTCACGATAATATTTTATTCAGACGTGGTTCAGGAGGTAACGCTGGTACTAAGCTATGTATCCCGAATTGTCATATTCGACCATTAATATTAGAAGAGCATGAAGAGAAAGGCCACTTTGGTGCCGAAAAATGTTTCTTACAGTTGTCACAATATTATTATTGGCCAAAGATGAGAAAATCGTGTAGAGCAGTTATTGCAACCTGCTCACTCTGCCAAAAATGTAAAATATCAGCACATCTTCACGGTCCTATGAAAAGTATTGTTCCTAAAAATATTAACGAGATCGTTTCTTCAGATTTGATAGGCCCCCTCCCAAGGTCGCGAGGAGGTGCTACGCAGTTACTTGTTGTCATAGACTGTTTTAGTAAGTATGTCTCGCTGTTTGTTTTACGACAAGCAACGGCAAAATCTATTGTGAAATGCCTAGTAGATAAATACTTCCCTACCGTAGGGAAACCGCAAGTTATTCTATCAGATAATGGTACGCAGTTTTGTAGCAAGCTATGGACAAAAACATTGAAGGAACATGATATTGCAATACGACATACATCCGTATATTACCCACAGGGTAACCCAACAGAAAGAATAAACCGGGAAATAGGAAAACTATTGAGAGCTTTCTGTTACGATAAACATTCGAGGTGGGCAACCGTGGTTGATCGTGTGCAGTTTCTGCTTAATAGAGTGATTCATGGGGGAACGAACTTTTCTCCACAGTTTCTGCATTTTGGTGAGAGCGTGAAAAATGATTTCGTATCAAATTTAAACTACCCAGAAAATGATCAAATAGTACCGACAAGGAATGAAGTGATTCAGTTAGCCCATAACCGTTTGCTTACGAAGGCCCAGAAGCGCCAGGCTCGTCACAATAAAGTACATAAATTAGTGTCATTCAAAGTAGAGGATAAGGTGTTGGTTAGGACCCATCCTCAGTCCTCTAGTGAAGATAAGGAAATTCAAAAACTCTTTTTGCTTTATAAGGGGCCAGGGACTATAATAGCAGTCCGTGGACCGAACTCTTACGAGGTCCAAGATGATTTGACAGGGTGTTCGTTGGGAGTTCAGAATATTTTTAATTTTAAAGCATCCATTGCGGATAATGATCAGCGTGCATAGGCGTTACTTTAAATACCCCCAAAGCAGATGTGACTTAAGCGACTTTGGTTGAATTTAAAGGGGGGGTAATGTAGCACGCCACTGTATTTGTATGCTAGTTAAGTCAGTTGTGAGCAACGAAAGAAAACGTTACTGGTGCGCGGTAGTAGAGAGTGCGTTGGAAGAAGGGGAATTGAAGGACTACCTGCGAGGGGACTCGCCACCGAGAGAGTGGAGTTTGATTCAGTCAAGTATTGACCGTCACAAGAGTAGCAGTTGTGTATGTGTGTTTAGCGAATGTCGCTGAGTCGCTGTGCTCCGGTTAATAGGAAGGAGCGTCATGAGCTATAGGCTAGCTAGGTAGATGCTGAGTAATTCTACCGAAACAGGCAGTAGTGGTTTTCCGCAAGTTGAGATATCCCGAGCCGCCAACCCCGCTGTCATAAGGTAGGAGGCATCCAATCAACTTTTACGACTGGATACCGAAATTTCTGGAAGAAAATCGTGTGCGAGACTTTCAAACGTTATTTGGTCATTAGACTCATAACTCTTAGGTTAATGTTAATTTGGTTATTTTCCTGATTCTATATTATAATCGAATAAAGTTGTTTGCAGTCCAGCCTCTCACTATTTAACGAACCAACAACCTGAGAATACTTTATTATTGAAAATTTACAGGTGGATCTATTATCAGACTGGATCTTTGCTATTGCCGTAGAATCCCTATTCGTGCTAGATGTTTTGTTTTTGTCTCCATCAAAATCACTCTCCAAACCAAAAACTGTTTTATGAACCACGATATTTAATAATGTTTGGCTATGCCCTGCCTTGCAGAGTATCTTAGTTTCTGGTAAACAACCGAAAGCTCCCTTTTCTCATCTGCAATATTTTTTCGAAGGGCCCTTTTTAAATTATCGTATAATTTCTTCAAGCTGTCTTTTGAACGGTGAGCTCCTGATTTTTCGAATTAAATATTTCTGTAACTTTTTCCCATGCTGTATCTTTCTGTCTCCATGTAAGAGCAGCAGTTTTTTATTTTCTATGATGCTTTTGAACTTCAGTACTATATTAGTCAATAATTCCTTTTCACTTGCAGAAAAATTGGGTGCTCTTCTTTTTTCAGATTCCATATTCGAATCAACACAAAATACCCCCTATTATCTAATACTACAACTTGAAAATTCCGCGTTTTGAAGTTGTCATCATGACAAGCTACTAGAGATGCATCGTTGCCAAACTGTTTGAATACATAGCAGCAGCAACGGTAGGGAGACTTTGGGAGGTAAATGAAAATTGCAGAATAATAGGTCAGATGACGAATCTAAATAACTTTGTATAGCATTAGATTACATAATAGATGGTTTCAGACGTTTCGGGAATGATAAGATGGAAATAATCTAGGTAATGCTGGGTCTCCCAAGCGTGCTCCAGTTCTAGAAGCCAGTAAAGGCATGTTGAAGTTTTTCGAAGTTGAAATTTATTGAGTATCAGTTAATTCAAGTACAGTTGATTATAAACATGCAGTTTTGTTACCCTTTGTTTGAGGATGGATGCACCTAAGTAGCTAGTACTTGTGTTGTGCTTTCCATCCACCACTCAGGGTATTATTTAATGTTGAGTGACATTTTAATGATAATCAACATTGGCAGTTTATGTTATTTGACTATCTTAAATCCATACACATACATTTCTAGTGATGATTTTATAAAGATATCTAATATGAATGAATATTGAGAATGATGAGTCGTAACTGTTTACTCAAAGAGGTCGTGAGGCTCGGTATTGAGCATAATGTATACTAAATATCAACGGAAATAATAACAAATCCCTAGTGTGATTAATTTCATTGCCCCTCATAATTTGGTTTAATGTTTCTTTCCGAGACGAAGCTTAGACAGTAACACCGTCTGAATTTCAGGGGTTCTTGTCCTTGTGAGGAAGCATATCCCACACACACAGCTGCCATTGGTACCTAGTAGCATAGAGCACGTTGGCATAAAATTAGAAGATGGCACCTGTGTATGCAATATACAACCCGCCCAGCAATAGGTTCACTGAACGGGACTTGGACAGCTTGTATGTACTAGACAAAAGGTGCTTCTGATTGGGGACCTGAATGCGAGGAGGCCAGAGTGGCGCTGCACCAATCAGACCAACAGGAATGACAGAACGCTCTGAGGGTACTACAATGACAACAACATGGTAATCGAACACCCCGACGTACATATGTACCAGCCTTGGAACGGTTCGTCACTATCCACGATCGACCTAGTCCTAGTTCGTGAAAGATGTACTTATATTGAATTTAGGGAAATTGCGATATGTCATATGTTTGAAATGTGTAGGAATTTCAATTGATCTAATGATTAAACTCACATTTGATGGTCCAATATTCCTTTCATATCATGAACGCCTACTGATTCGGAATTATCTGGGTTGGAACAAACTAATACATCTATATAAGAGACTTTGGCAGCTTGTTGTGATATGGGTTGAAAGATTATCCAATTGATAAGGCTCATAGGATTTCGGGAGATTATATGAGTTCAGTACGCCTGTCGTGATTGAGTAGGTTTATCTTTAGATCGCCAGTAAAAGTGAGAGATCGAAGGTGTGTAGTAAATTATTATTTATATATAGGCGCCATAATCGTCGGTTATTCGTATATTTGTGTTGATTTTATTACAGCTCATTATACCGGAAGTCCATTTCGAATTGGAACACCATACATATTTTCACATTTTTGACATGAATTGGTGTCTAAACCACCATATACGAAAAAATGATCGTCTTTAAGATATTCAAAATCAAAACCAGGAATTCAGCTCTCGCATAGTTTCTCGGTGATCAATTAAAAGAATAAAGAGGTGGGCAGCTGTCGAAATATTTGAGTGATTCATAAAAAATTAGCCTTTCTCATTGAAAATTTGTATTCATATTGATACTACGATTCATTTTAACATTTTTAGAAAATTTTCCTCCAGTTATTATCGGAGATTTTAAGTTCAGAATCCACGACGAATGGAAAAACTTGAAACTTTTTATCTACCAAATATTGTATGTTGTTTTCAAATCTAGTGAATTCAATGCTTGATGAACTTTTCTCAACATTCATTTTTCAGATGGAACGATCTGTGAATCAAAGTAGTTTGTAATGCTAAGGTGATGACTGCAGCTTTATTTTCGCTACACCAATACTAATTCTCAAAATATTTAATTTTCTGAAGAAACACAAATTATTTCTCTCAACGCTTTTTTCATCGAGATTATCATTCAATAGATCGATTACACCTTCAATCTGAAGATCGGCATAAAAACGATGACTTCGCATTTTTCAACGTTATTGGTCAGGTCACGTTAGTTCATTAGTACCTACTGATTATATTCTGAGAGTAACTCCACCCTTCCACCTTTTTACGAAATAGAACTTCTCAAAGAGCTGATACGTTGTTATGATGACGGGAAATATATCAAATACCTCCTGAAATCAATGCAACATATTACAATCGAAACACAAACTCGTTTGTTGGGGAATGAGTTGGCAGTTTGGTTGAACAATTTTCACATTGGATTAGTTTCGGAAAGTGGTGCATTCACAATGGTATCTCGATGTCATTCAGACTCATCGATAACTCACCTCTATTATACTCAAGGGATATTTGAGCAACGATTTTTTTCTAATATAGAACACTGTTGGATGATAATGCTTATTGGCGGGAAAGATTCTGTAAACGAAAGAGGGATATGAAATGTTAGGAATGAAAGGAAGGAACACTGATGATCGAATGAAAAGCTTATTCTACGTAGAAAATGTTTTCGATGGAGTCAATAAGGAAGGAAGCATTTGAAATGACCATTGAATCAATGAACTAGATGAAGCTTGAGAGAGTGTGTAATAACATTAGACAAACATTTGTTTACATGCACTTTTCTAGTCATTTAAGTAGTTCTGTTCAATCGGTAATTAATTCACAAAGGAAAGTAGTCGTTTATATTCCGCATGTCATTTATATTTTTCGAATAGAGCTATTTCATAAAGATCAATGAAAGTATATGTATATTAGCAACGAGTGAAAAATAAATAATATCAAAATTGGATGGAATTCAGTGAAGAAGTCGTGCTGAAATCAATAAATTCTGCTAGAAATTCATTTGAATCATCTGCTGTCCACCCGCCAGACAGTTTTTCGCAAAACAAAAAAATAGATACAGATTATTTTACAGCTTTGCACCCCAGAGAGTTCGGTACTGAATAAAAATAATTGAATATGACCAATAAATTGGGTCAGCTATATGATATTTTCCCACTCATACACAGCTGCGTTCGAGATGACGCCCGAAATGATCCGGGCGCCCCCTCAATAACTTTATTGCGTTCCTTTTGAAACTCGGGGCGATTTCTCTTCCAATGTTTTCAATAGCATTAAAATCCCAGTTAAGGCACTGAATGCCCTACACGCTCGATTGGCCTTCAACTCAAACGTAGCTCTTAATATAATAAGTATTGCAATTTCTTCGGGATCCCTATTCCACCTTTCTGCCGCAACTGCATCTTACTGCTCATCACACAATAATCCATTAAGGAATGGTCAATAAAAATCTAATTAACATTCAGAACCTTTCGAACCTTTTTTCTGGCATGTCGGCCGGTTACTCTGTGAGTCTAACTGAATCTTCATTAAAGATTTTTCAAAAATTATATTCTCATGGTGAGATGAAAAATTTTATTCGTTCACCTTTACCCGTACAAATTGACAGTTGTTGAAAACTGAGAAATACGATTATTTGCAAATAAACAGTTTGACAATTGAATTGAATAATTTAAAATTATAGATGCATTATGATCCACGACCAAGACTATCAAGACTGAGCCAGTTTCGTCCTGGTCTTGAAATATCAAGACCAATACCAGGACCAAGACTACATTTATTTCTCGAGACCGGGGCCAAGATTGATCAGTGTTGGTCTCGCGAAGCACTAAGATTCCTAAACGATTTTAAGGAAAGGTTAGCATTAGATCATATCGTGTTATAATCTCAAAGTCAAATCGGTAATTACTGTTCGAAGAAGGTAGAATGATGTGTTTCTAGTAACTGACGATTGAAAAGGTGTGCTCTGATCATTTTATTGGTGTAAAAAAGAAGGCAAGATTAGCACCTTTTTCGAATTTTGAAGTGTCATAACTTTGGAACAAAGGGAGGACGCTGCTTTTTGACTTTGGATTCGTGTTCAATATTTTGCACAAATGCAAGCTGCCCATTCAACCAGTTCACAACTAGTTCATGTGGATGCTATTCATTTTTCGAATATAGATATTCGAAAAAGAATAGAGAATCATTACTTTCTTCTGGAAGTAATGATTCTCGGCATAAAAAATGCACAAGATCCTGTGAAATCCTTCAAACGAATCTGATTACCTTAGAAAAACGGGGTTTCGCAGTACTAATTATTGAATATATTTCAAAAAGATCGTCAGGCTATAATTTCAGATTTTGTGGCAGCTCTTTAATGTTATCTATCAGAATTTGTATTTTTCCATCCGATGTACTCATTTACAAACTATTCCAGTTGCCAAAATTTATCTCTTCGTGACGACTGACTCCTGGAACATATTCTTCAATTAAACAGAACCAGTTTCGATAGAATTCTTGCAAAAGTCATCACTCCAAACAGGAAACAATCAGCGATCAAGTTCAAATCAAGAGAACTTCAATGCAAGTTATGTCAAGAAAATAGTGAATTCATTCAGACTTCCCGTTCTCAGAATATATTATCCAATTTTCGCTGTGGACTCATTTCAAATATATGCTTTTCAAAATTTGATGTACAATCGCAAAATCAACAAGTTCGATGCATTCACTCCATAATGTATCAAGTTTCGATTCACATGAAATCGAAGTAGTCTACCAAAATTTCGATATAGTCGATACATTCGAAATGAACCATGATTCCGACAGACACTTGGTTGATGTCATTCTCAACGGAGGATAACGATACGAAATAGCCTCTGATTCAAAATTTTCCACTCGCACTCGAATAAATTCATGCTCATATGATAGTCCAGATTTCAAAAACGCTATTGCATCTTCAATTATCTGAAAAACTCATCTTGGTATCATCAAAATGATACAACCTGCCCATCGTTTTTTATTGGCCTCATGTTAACAAAGACTTGAAGGAAGTAGGAATTGTACTCTCATTTAATTGAATCCTGCACCAGATATTGTCTATTTTCGAAATCCTCCAAAGGAAAACTGGGAATGGATTCACATTGACTGTGTTTGGAAAAATTTATTTTTTAACGTGCGCGGATGCGAAATCTAAATGGCCAGAAGTTCTGATAATCAAAGAAGTTCCATCAAGTTCAACTCCATCCTCTCCCCGAAATACCCAAGTTTCAAACTACAATTTCTCTAAGAAATATATTTGCTTCACAACCTTATCTGAAATTCTTGGATTCAGACAATACCTCAATATTCTAAAGTGTAGAATCTCGGATTTTTTGTTCAATTTATAGAATGTTCCTGTATTTTATTGCCTCTGGCAAACCTGCGACAAATATTCTTGCAGAATGTAATAGTCAAACACCGAAAAAGAATTGGAAGCCGCTTCATTTTGTCTTCTGAAAAGTCCAAAATATATTACTGCGTAACAGAGCAAAACTTTCAGTGGGAAATCTTCAGCAGAATTATATTCCATTAGACGCCATTTTTCCTCATCAGCCTCAACGTTCTCAATTGATTAATCTCTGACACTTTATCCCCATAGGGTGGGGGGATATTTTGGTCAGATTTTTTGTCAATGAGGAATATGTTTGGCATTTTGTAGAAGTTGGAAAGGAGCTTGGCAAACTTCATTATAAGAACTATAAAAAGGCAAATCGATCGACGTCGATCAACTTCAGTTTCGAAATCACAGAAAATAGTATCATTCAATTCAACCTTTCGATGTTCCCCTGATACCAGAAAAAAAACAAGGAAATCATTCAAATTTAGGTATCAAAAATGCCCAACGATCAACTGCATTCTTCAATTCAAGTCCAAATATGAGACCACAAAGAACAAAACAACTGCTTGTTCGATTGTGCGATTACCATTTTTAGTAGTTTATAATTATTTCAGGTAAGTACGGGAATTTTTATCACTTACTATATTTTCCTAGTTTTGTTGGTTTGTTGTTGAAATCTTGAATCTCAATTGTATTTTTCGGATATCGCAACTTTATGAAGTACACTTCACAGTACCTTGTTATATGATAGTGAGATGAGATTTAACCGTCGCATGGACAGGTAAGGAATTCGATTCAAATTTAATCACCCCACGAAACCATCCAGTGAGTTTATTGTTTGCGAATATACTTTGGAGTTGACCAATACCTTAGTTTCGACATTTATCCTAGTAAGAGAAGATCAATATTGAGAGAAAAATTTCAGTATCGATAGAAACAATATATCATCATTATAAAAATTGTTGAGAGTAAGTATGTAGTTATTATATGCAAAGGCCAAAACGATCAAAGAGTATATGGAATGATCTAAGAATATTTTTTTGTGATCACATCGAAAAAAAAATGTTTAAATTGCCGAGGGAGTTCGAACATCTGGATATGCTCCCCGCTTATGTCCGAGGTAATGGGTTCGATCTCACACTAGGGCAATTATTTTTCTCTTAGGAATATTTCTCTGTCGTATTTAAGAATGACCCTTTAATTTTTCATGGATAATGGGTCCGTGAATGAACATGTTGCTCCTGAAGAATAACTTGAAGGAGAAAGAAAAATGAGTTGGTAGAAGATTTTTTTTGTTTTATTCGAAATGAATTGGGTTCACACCGTTATATTCATACCAAATTATTGACTCTTTGGCAATACGGGATTACATTATGATCTTATTCTGTTTGTCAGTTCATCTTGTACTTAGGGTACAGCAAAATATCAGAAAGATGGTCGTTTACATTAATTGTAAAAATGAAAAATTGTAACAAACCCAGCAATTCGATAACGAAACTGCACAGGCTTGAATACCAAATTGAACGAATTTTCCAGGAATGTATAGAACATATGATATAATTGTGGTAATTGAAACGTGGTTGCGGGTGGGAGTTTGGGATAGGAAAATTGTAGCTATCGATCAATTACGTAAGGAACGATGGAGTATTAACAGCCGCCAAGGAAAAATATGAAATTCCTGATATCTTCAGATTCATTCCATTTGTGAGGACTGATATACATACTGAGGTAGGAAATATTAAATATGCTCATGTAGTGAAGCGCCGTAAGATTCATACCTTGGAATCCAGGACAAGTCAATGAATTTTCATAAAAACTGTTGGGCTGTATTGTTGAAAGCCCGAAAAAAAAATGGTAAAGAAGAATGCCTGATCTTAATGACAACAATTTTCAACAACAGTTTCTCTAAAAATGGGAAGGACAAGGGAAAAAATGTAGAGAGCAAATATGTATTCCTAATGGATAATAATTATATAGAAACTTCAATGTAAATTCATTCATATTGCGCAGAAAATGATGAGTTAAACAAAAAAAATATATTATTATGCGATGGCTTTCTTCAATGTCAGCCCTCTTTTATCCCTTGAACGAGCCAGCTCGAAAAACTGAAACTTGGAATGACGAAATTTATGCATGAATACTAGATTTTGGAGTGAAATTGACAAATGAAAATTTCAAGATGGCAACTATGCGCTACCTGGGAGAGAAAATTAAATGGAAAAAGGGGGTCTTGTGACACATTTTTCTGAAGCTTCTGACGAATACTAAACAACCCCAGAATATGACGTAAATATCTTCAACTAGTACAAAATGATTTAACATTTGAAAATTGTCTGAATACATCGACCTTCAACGTCATGATTTGACCCTATATTCAAAATGAATCACAATATGAAATGCAATATTTATAGTTACATTCGAAAAACAATAACTTTGATTCCATTAGCCTCCAATCAGCAGTCGCTATATTTTTAAATCCTCAGAAGAGGTTGAATCTATTGTTTACTTGAGCTTTTATATGGAATATATTTCGATAATTTCTCTTTTCACATCAAAGTTCGATGTGTCGTACAAGTGCATGATAAAAATGGGCAGTTTCAATTGATATTGAGAATATGTTTCGGTGACCTGAATGTAACTTTCATTAATGCGATCCTAAATGGTCGCGGAGATGAAAATGCAAATCGTATCATTGAATTATTATTTTGGTGACAATTACACACCATTGAGAATGGTGTTGTTGAGAATCTGATTCATTGACTGGACACCTAATTAATCGAAGTTAAAATATCATATTGCAACTCATGAATCATAATGAAAAACTAAATTTCTCAAAGCGAAATGTAATCGACGTTAACTACACAGATAAATAATATCTTGTATATCATTAATCACATAAGAGTTTGCCGCTTTACCATTCCGGCAATGTGAAGTGTGGGAATAACAAACATTCAGTGTATTCAGTAAATACTTGATGTGTACTCCTTTCAGATAACATAACTCGCACGTCCGACTTGTGGTTTTGATTTATGACGACTGTCACCAAAGCCGAAAGCAAAGTGCGAAGGTACCTATACACAGTGTGTCGCACTCAAGATGATGACACCCCTGTATTTTAGTCATTTTTGAAAGCGAAGATTTGATTTTTGGTATAGGCGTTGATCTGTACTATTCGTGATTGTTAGCCCGAGTGACAGCCTTAAACCGAGCCTTAAACCCAGCCAGTCGAAATCAATGGATTGAATGTATTGAAACAAATTGAATTGATAATTATTTATTTTATCATCTCTGAAGCTTCTTATTCAGAACCATTAATTGAAAATCGGACTTCAATATGAAAATTACAAGAAAATTCAAATTTCGGATTTTGGGTTTAAATTCGGTATTTATGTTCAAACTCGATTTCTAAGCAACTTTTTCAAATAACTTATTTCGATATATCCAATGCGAAACAAAATATCGAGAATTTGCCTTTTTCGCGAGATCGCAGTAGGTTGGGTTCAAGGCTGTCACTCGGGCTAACTATTACGAAAAGTGCGACCCATGAAGGTCTAGAAGGTCTACGTCTGTACGAAAAATCAAATATCTTCTTTCAAAAATGACTAAAATACAAGGGTGTCTTCATCTTAAGTGCAACATACTATTTATCCAGCGATATGGAAGCTGAAAATGTCTTTGATACCTCAGGAAATTCATGCGTAACTGTATCAATTCATAGGAAATCCATAATGAGTACTCGACGAAGATGTTGGAACGGGATCACAATAATTTCGTTGGAATTGATGCTGGAAAAATTCAAATCAGTGAATGGAGAAACCAAGTGAGATCGATTGCCAAAAGTTCTTCTCAAGAGCTTGGATTTATGTTCCGCACCAAAAAATAATTTAGGTAATCCTAGTACGTTATTGTGTTTTCAATTGCTCAGCCCAAGTGGGCATCAATTCCACTTTATCGCTACGAGGGCTGTAAAGATACATTTTTTGCATTCTAACTGTATTGAAGATGCAATTACGAACTACTTTGACATTGAGGTTTGCATGCACCACGGTATCAAGAGATGAATACGCCCAAGGGCTATATGAAAATTTTCGAGCCGGAGGCTTTTCATCTATTTCACTTTACTACTTTATACCATTGGTGCATGGAAAAGTATTATATTCAGCTCGCAACTTGTGATTATTTATAAACAGAGAAGTATGCACGAAAAAGCAAGGACAAAGTACCCAGAAAATTCATATCCGCAAAGTTTCCATTTGTGTATAATAGGAATAGATGAACAGTCTCCCAGTTCAGACTAGGTCTCAACAATAGTTCATTCAAGTCAAATCTAGAATTCATTTCGTGAGGAATTTCTCATAACTCCTACACTGGATAATCTTCAGAGAGATATTTCTTTCTGTTGGTGAATTTCACCGTCCGACGAAGGATAGAGGAGAAAAATGTGTTGTTTTTTTTTATTTTGAGTGACATACGTACTATTTCAATTGAAATTTCCCCCTGAACTTCTTTCGAAGTTGAGTTATGGAAATTTTTAATCACCCCTAGTCAAAACAAACAATTTGAAGACTGGAATGAAGTTCAAACTATTTTGAAGAAATAATCATTCCAGAACATTTTGAGTATTGTTTTTCTCAGAACTATCTCTTTGTTCTTCGAATTATTTTTGAGATTTTTGAATGAAAGCATCTGAATAAGAAAAATATTCCAGTTGAGATTGATCAATAATAGAGCTTTAGATCGTGACAATTTATATACGACTATCACATACAAAATTGTCTTCTTCAAGAGTGCGCCACAGTCTTAGCCCTAGTGTAAACTGTGTTTCACTTATGTACCCTCCCCAGGTATCCATGTACAGTGACTCATGTTGTTATCTTGTCCTTTATGAGGCACAAATCTGGACAGTTGCGGAACACTGTTCTCATGTGTAGAATTCCGCCCATGAACATATGCCGAAGCTAACAGATTTCATTTATTCTTGGTGGTGCTGTGCTAATAGATTCACTTTTCTAGAACACCGCTGAGGAGTTGGCGATTTAACCCTACCACTAATTAATTGTGTTCCTGGAATGGCCTAACGTTTGAGGTAGGTTAGAACTTCAATTAAACCTGAAATATACCAAAAAACTTCAACAGCGGTCTAAGGAGGGTTCAATGAAAATTATTGAAGTATGTATTCCGGAAGAACTAAATATGACATGATAAAATACAAAATATCTGTGAGCTTCTTTTATAATTACACGGAAAGCTGAGCTAGTGACAAACATAAATTAAAACCTATTTCTCCTGGAGAACTTTTCTTGATATACCTTCATTTGCTCAACATCATTCCATTATTCCTGGAAAAATGCCGCCAATGTCTCATTGAACAATTTTAAATCTCTCCCAGCTTCATTGGGACACTCAACAATATTGTACTATTACATATTCCTGCATACACTACCATCTCAGAGGAATTCCAAACAAGCGAAATCCCCCGAGTTGTACTGATCGATTTACGCTTGAACAGCATTTCAGTTATTCCACCTTCCATGAATGCCGTGTCAACCATCACATTTATCGATAAACTGACGCACACACGTTACACCTGTTGCCGACTTGAATACACGTGCATTGTGCTCATCTCCAGCATCAAGGCCTGCTCCGTCAAGTGGACATCCTTCAACCCAGCGCTTGCTGTTGATGTACGTGAATTTGCATATGAAAGCATGCACGCCACGGTACGCATGACCGACTAGAATGAATGTCTCTTGTCTTGCTCTGCGTGTCATGGGTTGCTGGTCAAGGCCCGTGTAATGTCATCCATTCGGCGAGGTGTTCGAGAAGAGGAATGAGTGATGCAATTTGATGAGTGTAACGAATAATCGTTACATCATTTATAATGAGTAAAATTATTATTCATATGAGCCCATCATCTATCGTTCGAAAGTGGAAACTTCACATTAATCAATAAAAGCGAGTTCATGCATCCTAGAGCATCTAGCGGAGAATGGCTGAATTATCAGAATTTTTGTTCAGCAACAAAAACGCCATGTTGGTTTTGGGCCATTAATCGCGCATGATCGAATTGAAATCTGTCGAAAATTGTCGAAAAGGAAGAAACTCATCGAGCTCTCTTCTAATTAGGCTATCATCGAGGCAACATTGTTTTTGAGATTTGATCGCAAAATTTGTTTTCACGTTATCTTAATATCTTTACATTATCTTAATTTTTCCACAAAAAGTTTTCATGAAGTGTTTGTTGTCTTGAATGGAATATCAGGTATGTGAAAAGAGTTCCCATAATTTCTTATCTTCTGTTCAACAATTTTAGCCAATGGTGGCAAGCATACCTTCACGTAATCTTTATCTTGATTTATCTTTGTAATCCTTCAACATTCAAGTGATTATTGATTCCATTTATTGATATTTTCAGGTTATTATCGCCAGAGGCGTATCAATTTAGTTTTCACAATTTCGTGAAACGAAAATTTCTGATTTTTAAGAATTTGACTGCGTTTTTATTTTCACTGCATTTGGCCGAATGACGAATGAAATTCTGAAAGGATCACAATGAATTTGTTCGGAATAGAGGCTGAAAGTTGATTCCTGTTTGGAAAAATATAACGAAAACACAGTAACCCACATGGTATCCTGTACATCCAGGCTGGAGATGATTCTAAGTGAGTATTCATACACACATTTTTTCTTTACCATAAAATCAGTAATTGTGTGTTTTAACTCACCTCGAGTCATTTTTTTTTAAGCCACAGGGTCCAGTGGGCACATTTTTCTTGAAAGTAAAAAATCTCGCTATTCCTTAAATCAGAAACTATGTTCCTGATTTAAGTATCTACCGTTCCTTATCTCTTTGAAAATATCTATTTTGAGTCCTATTCGTTGCACTCAAAAGTTTATTGCACTTGAAACTTGGATTACGAAAGATTTTGTGAAGTAGTATTTGAATATATTTTTCTCGGAACTTCTTTATCACATTATCAGATATTTTGATTCCAAACAAACAAAAGTTGAAATTCTCTGAACATTTTTTTTCTATTTCAATATATTTTCTATCTCTACAATTTTTGTGATCATTATCTTGTAGATATCAATAATCGTAATAATTCACATATCGTTAGCAGACATTCTTCATTTATATCTTGAACACATGTGTAACTAGCTCGAACTGTTCATAAATTCAGTAATGAATCATAGTCTCAACACATGTTGAAATATCATTTTTAAGATCCAATTTAAGATCATAGTTGTAAGGGTACCTTATATTTCACTGTTTTACACAAATATCTTTGAAATATATAATATAGAGACAATAGCTAGTTACTTCAGTCATCCAAGGTTCAAGTCTGGTGTACAACTATCTGGTTCGTTTTTAACTCTGCGATATCATTTTCATGATACAACAACTACGGTGAGTCCAAGCCAGCTGCTGAACTGCAAGTCCAAAACCGACTTCTCTCAGGAATACTAGGGTGAATATTGTAGCCCGACGCCTCCCAGGAATATCAGGGTGAATATAGTAGCCCTACGTCTTCCAGAAACATCAGGGTGAATATAGTAGCCCGAGACAAGGAAACCTGATCCAACCACCATAAGGCAGAGAAGATCGAGTAGGCCACCACCGCAACCCACATAACCAGAGTTCACGAACTACATACCAGACAAGGTATATCAATAACTGAACCATCATTCAAAATACATACAAATTGTTTTATTCTTGTATCATATATTGTTCATTATACACCATACATAGTTGCTTAGTGTTTCATTGTTTTGTTCAAAATAGAAGGAAATTATCTCAAAATTATCTTTATCTATATTAGGGAAGTTTGAATTTTTATCCTTTTCAATTAACAAAAAATTTCTGGCGTCCAGCCAAAATTAATTTCAAGATCCTTGCTTGACACCAACCTAAATTCGATACTGGCAAGTCAGTCCAAAGAACACCACGCCAACCTCCACTGAATTAGTCTGGCAAATCTGCAGTAACAGTTACCTTATGTAACTTCGTTACATAATTGGCGCCCAACCCAGAAGAGTGGAAGAAGTGGTTAGAATTTGTTAGAAATTTTTTATCTTCAACTAGAAAAACTCATCAATTATCTTCAAAATTACCTGTATCTTCAGAATTACCTTCAATTACCTAACCATGTTCAAATAGCAAAGCAGCAAATATAAACACACCCTCTCTCAATCCAATCTTTGAGAGAAAACCAAATGGGTATTATACAGCCTTCACAGTCTCCATGGTGTTATCCTGTATGGCTGGTTGAAAAAGATTCAGGAGAATTCAGGGTTGTATTAGATTCTAGAAAGTTGAGATCTGTAACAATTCCTGATGCTTATCCTATGACTTTGATTGATTCAATCCTGAGTAAATTGAGATGCCAAATTCCTTTCCTCTGTTGATTTGAAAAAAGGTTCTCATCAAATTTGCTTGACACCCTCCTCCCGTCCTAAAACTGCTTTTGCTATACATGGTAGAGGTCTTTTCGAATACACTAGAATGCCTTTCGGTTTGTCATGCTCAAGTCAAACGATGTGTCGTCTAATGGATTCAGTTATCGGTCCATCTTTTGAACCATATGTCTTTTATTATATTGATGACATAATTATCGCAACTCCAGATTTCGACACTCATATGAAAATTTTGCTCAAAGTCAAACAAGCCCTTAGCAATGCAGGCCTGACTACCAATTTAGAGAAATCACAGTTCTGTAGGCCATCTCTAAAATTTCTTGGATATATTGTTGATCGAGAAGGTCTGAGAATGGATGATTCCAAAGTGTCCGCTATTTTAAATTATGAAAAACCTAAAACAACCGCACAAATCAGGCGACTGGTGGGTATGGTTGGATATTATAGGAGGTTTCTCAACAATTTTTCTGCCTTATGTAGTCCCATTACTGACCTTTTACGAGGCCGTAAGAAGGGCCAACCAATTATATGGTCAGAAGAAGCTGACATAGCATTTGAACAAATCAAAAAGTCACTTACTACCGCACCTGTTCTGTCTAGCCCAGATTTTACTCAACCTTTCATCATATACTGTGATGCTTCAAATACAGGAGTTGGCTCGGTTCTGTATCAAGAAACCGATGGCATTGAACATCCAATAGCTTATGCAAGTAAAACTTTGAATAAATGTCAACGCATATATTCTGCTACAGAGAAGGAACTCCTTGCTGTAATTTTTGGCATTGAGAAATTTAGATGTTACATTGAAGGTACCCATTTCAAAGTTATTACAGATTGTGCTAGTTTGATCTGGTTAAATAATATGTCTAACCCTTCTGGTCGATTGACAAGATGGGCAGTTAAATTGTCACAGTATTCATTTGAAAAGGTACTCTCAATGTAGTGGCAGATGCACTATCTCGAGCTCCTACAGAAGCAGCAGTTTTAAATCTTTCTACCTCAAAACCAGATAAGTGGTATACAGACATGTGCAGAAAGGTTGAGGAAAATCCGGATATGTTTCCTACTTTTCGAGTGGAACAAAACATTCTTTATAAGCATATACTTTCTAAGGAGAAATTGTTGAGTAACTATTCGGAGTGGAAAATTGTCGTACCTACGGAAAATAGGTTGGATGTATTGAAAATGTTTCATGATGATGAAACTGCAGGTCATTTGGGTATTTCAAAGACATTATCTCGTATTCAAGAACTATATTATTGGCCTGGCCTAAGGAAAAGTGTTTATCGTTACGTTCGTAAATGTTCTATTTGTGCCACATGCAAGCCATCAAATTTGCCTCAGGCTGGATTGATGGGTTCCTATAAAGATATAAATTTTCTGTTTCAATTGATATCAGCAGATCTTTTAGGACCATATCCTAGGTCCAAAAATGGAAATCAGTATGTTTTAGTAGTAGTAGACTGGTTTACAAAGTTTGTTTTAGTACAACCCTTACCTAATGCCACATCTAGGGCCATCATCAAATTCATTGAGAATCAAGTTTTTCTTATCTTTGGCGTACCACAAATTTTTGCTTGTGACAATGGATCAGTTTTTGCTAGTAAAGAATTCAAATCTTTCATGTCCGAATACAAAGTTCAAAAGATCTGGTATACCGCTAGATATCACCCCCAAATTAATGCCACTGAAAGGCAAAATAAAGTTATTGTAACTTCCTTAAGATCATATATCAAAGAGAATCATAAAACATGGGATCTCTCAATTCACAAAATTGCACAGGCAATATGTACCTCAAAAAGTGATGTTACTGGTTATTCAGCGGCGTTTTTAACTTTTGGAAGAAATGTGCCGATCTCAGGGGAATATTACGGTCAAATTGCAGAAAATTCTAATAACATTGTCAAAATCACAGAAAAAAATTCTAGGATTCATGATCTTCAAAAATTACCAGAAATTTTCACCAAAGTTCGTGAGCGAATTCGGAAAGCTTATGATCAGAATGCTAAAATTTACAATCTCAGGAAAAGCTAAGTACAAACCAGGAGATAGAGTATTGAAGAAAAACTATGTTTTATCTAAAGCGGAGAACTCATTTTCTGCAAAATTTGCTCCAAAGTTTATTCCTTGTATTGTTGATAAAGTTCTTTCCCCTTTGGTTTATTCCCTTAAGAATGATAGAGGCACTGATCTTGGCAATTGGCATGTGAAAGATTTGAAACCTGATCCTACCTTTCTTGATTCTGATGATGATCCTGAACCACAGATTGACCAAGATTCAGATAATGAAGTAGACCAAGATTTAGATAATGAAGTAAATTAAATATCTTAGCTGCGCAGTGTACGGCTTAAGACTATCGCTGTAGGGGCATATACCAACCTGTCGGTAAAACTCCGTCATTTGGCCACTATAAATATTTTTCTAAATCAATTCGGAGCGTATTTTTATGTGAACATTTTGATTCAGCTCAGTTACTAACATCATTACAAGTATTCCCTTTCCAAGAAATTACCTTCATTTTTCAGTTTTTGATCTACTATCTGCATAAGTTCTCAATAGAGACCATTTGGGTAATTGAAATAACACCAGTTTTCGAAATCATATCTGCAGTGTGTAATTAAATGTTCGTCGTGGGTACTAGCCCGGAAAGTAGTTGTTTCACTAAAGGCATGATCAGATTACTTGATTTCCCGAAACTCTTTCCACTTATGAATTCTAGTTTCTTTTTTCGACAATGAATAAATCTTGGAAAGGAGAAAACTATTAAATACCATTATCGTTTTCTGTTTTCATCTCTGAATTTTGGATCGGTATGTTGTGACATGACTCTATTACAAACTATCTTTGATGGTACAGCATTTCAGAATATCTTTGAATGGTTTTATTGAACATTACAGATTGCATGACTTCTCATAACGGGGGATATTATTTCAAATTCTTCAATTTAATGAAGAAATACATCACTTAGATATTTGCTGGAACATTTTTCCTTATGAAAATTTTTATATACATATACCTAGTCCTGCCTACTATTTGCTTATGGAAATTAACTTGTACCGTTAATGTTTTTTATTGTTTCAGTGACTATAGGCAAATTTTCATATCTTTGAAATAATCCTGTTATGCTACATTGTAATTTCCTCAAGTCAGAATTTTGCTGGGGTTGCACAGCTTACTGAGCTGATCTTTGAATTTCTTAGCTTTAACCTTGAGGCAGATATTTTTTGGAACTATCAAGTGTCATGGTATTTCATAGTATTTTATGGTATCACTATCTGAATCATGTTTTGTGTAGATGCAATTATCCGGTCTACTTATCTTATGCGGATTCTTGCAATTACTTATCTAAATTCCTGAAATATATCGTGCACATAGTACCTACCTTATCTTTGAGACATGATAGCTCAAATTATCCGGTAAATGTGAATATCTTGGATATTATCGATTTCGGGAAACAGTTTGCTTATTGGGAGCAGAAGTTTATTCAGATAGTTGATAGTTGATTCTATTCGGGATTCTATTCTGGATAGTTGATATTAATAAGTTCTAACTATACTTGTTTACCTATTTACCGTTTTGTATACATAGCATTATCTGCTTTGCGTTAAATTGCCATACCATCGCAAACAATTTTGATGAACAGCTCTAACTTTCATAATGTCTTGTCTGAAATGTGTTTCCCTATTCCTTTCCCAATTTTACTACATATCCCGCAATAGATACTCTAATGAAGGAGTTATTTGGAGGTTTTACCCCTTTCCTGTAAGAAAAAAAGGATGATTCCCTGTAAATTTTTTCATAGGGACTCACTTTGGTGGTGTGTGAGCACCGCTCAGATGTGACAGCTAGTTCACTAGCGGGGTCTATGGAAGGGTGAACCTGGGGGGTATTGTCTGCGCTAGCGTGGAGGCCTAGGCCGGTCAGCGCGTGAAGCCCGCCTAAGGGCGGCCGGGCAATGCTACTGGGGGATCCTGAGCTCCATGGATCTGTCACATCTGGGGACTTGTTCGCAGCACCAAGGAAGAAATGAGGGTATCCCGCAAATTTTTTCCCTTGTTCTAGTGAAACTTCTTTTCACTATTACAGTTTGGTGGTACTATATCTCACCCCAGTTGAAGGTGACAGCTGGTTAAATTAATAATGAAACACTATCCTTTTTTTTCTTCTCACCGCAACTGCACTGTGTGGGGATTTCCTGATCGGGATTCAGAATGGTTGGTGGTTGTTTCAAGTATTCTGGGGATGAGTGGATAGGGATGTTTCTCACCGGCGCAGCTTCTAACATCCAGCAGCGAAGAGAGCATCCAAACCAGATTGCTTGGAATGACTTCTGGCTATACTGTCTCCTCGTCTGGGAGTTGCCAGACATTGCATCTTTCGTGAGATTCTCTCTTTCAACCTGACTACAGTTCAGAGAGTGAAGTTTTATCTTGACAAAGTTTTATCTTTGTCAATGCTATAACTTACATTTTCATTTCATTTCAATTATCTTATCTTAATATCACATAAAAAAAAATGCTCTGCTTCGAATTTTTTGTGGAGAAAGGGGGATATGGAACGAATAATCGTTACATCATTTATAATGAGTAAAATTACTATTCATATGAGCCCATCATCTATCGTTCGAAAGTGGAAACTTCACATTAATCAATAATAGCGAGTTCATGCATACTAGAGCATCTAGCGGAGAATGGCTGGATTATCAGAATTTTTGTTCGGCAACAAAAACGCCATGTTGGCTTTGGGCCATTAATCGCGCATGATCGAATTGAAATCTGTCGAAAATTGTCGAAAAGGAAGAAACTCATCGAGCTCTCTTCTAATTAGGCTATCATCGAGGCAACATTGTTTTTGAGATTTGATCGCAAAATTTGTTTTCACGTTATCTTAATATCTTTACTTTATCTTCCTTTTTCCACAAAAAGATTTCATGAAGTGTTTGTTGTCTTGAATGGAATATCAGGTATGTGAAAAGAGTTCCCATAATTTCTTATCTTCTGTTCAACAATTTTAGCCAATGGTGGCAAGCATACCTTCACGTAATCTTTAACTCGATTTACCTTTGTAATCCTTCAACATTCAAGTGATTATCGATTCCATTTATTGATATTTTCAGGTTATTATCGCCAGAGGCGTATCAATTTAGTTTTCACAATTCCGTGAAACGAAAATTTCTGATTTTTAAGAATTTTACTGCGTTTTTATTTTCACAGCATTTGGCCGAATGGCGAATGAAATTCTGAAAGGATCACAATCAATTTGTTCGGAATAGAGGCTGAAAGTTGATTCCTGTTTGGAAAAATATAACGAAAACCCAGTAACCCACATGGTATCCTGTACATCCAGGCTGGGGATGATTCTAGGTGAGTATTGATACACACATTTTTTCTTTACCATAAAATCAGTAATTGTGTGTTTTAACTCACCTCGAGTCATTTTTTTTTAAGACACAGGGTCCAGTGGGCACATTTTTCTTGAAAGTCAAAAATCTCGTTATTCCTTAAATAGAAACTATGTTCCTGATTTAAGTATCTACCGTTCCTTATCTCTTTGAAAATATCTATTTTGAGTCCTATTCGTTGCACTCAAAAGTTTATTGCACTTGAAACTTGGATTACGAAAGATTTTGTGAAGTAGTATTTGAATATATTTTTCTCGGAACTTCTTTATCACATTATCAGATATTTTGATTCCAAACAAACAAAAGTTGAAATTCTCTGAATTTTTTTTCTATTTCAATATATTTTCTATCTCTACAATTTTTGTGATCATTATCTTGTAGATATCAATAATCGTAATAATTCACATATCGTTAGCAGACATTCTTCATTTATATCTTGAACACATGTGTAACTAGCTCGAACTGTTCATAAATTCAGTAATGAATCATAGTCTCAACACATGTTGAAATATCATTTTTAAGATCCAATTTAAGATCATAGTTGTAAGGGTACTTTATATTTCACTGTTTTACACAAATATCTTTGAATTATATAATATAGAGACAATAGCTAGTTACTTCAGTCATCCAAGGTTCAAGTCTGGTGTACAACTATCTGGTTCGTTTTTAACTCTGCGATATCATTTTCAACTACGGTGAGTCCAAGCCCAGCTGCTGAACTGCAAGTCCAAAACCGACTTCTCTCAGGAATACTAGGGTGAATATTGTAGCCCGACGCCTCCCAGGAATATCAGGGTGAATATAGTAGCCCGAGACAAGGAAACCTGATCCAACCACCATAAGGCAGAGAAGATTGAGTAGGCCACCACCGCAACCCACATAACCAGAGTTCACGAACTACATACCAGACAAGGTATATCAATAACTGAACCATCATTCAAAATACATACAAATTGTTTTATTCTTGTATCATAAGTTGTTCATTATACACCATACATAGTTGATTAGTGTTTCATTGTTTTGTTCAAAATAGAAGGAAATTATCTCAAAATTATCTTTATCTATATTAGGGAAGTTTGAATTTTTATCCTTTTCAATTAACAAAAAATTTCTGGCGTCCAGCCAAAATTAATTTCAAGATCCTTGCTTGACACCAACCTAAATTCGATACTGGCAAGTCAGTCCAAAGAACACCACGCCAATCTCCACTGAATTAGTCTGGCAAATCTGCAGTAACAGTTACCTTATGTAACTTCGTTACATGAGAAAGAGTAATGCATTGCCCGAAAAATTTGGAATGTCCAAATGTTTTTTTTTCTTGCCACACCACCCTAATATGTGACGAAAATTGTCAGTAATAGCACACCAGCTGATTTATATCACTAGTTGCTCTCCCAATTTGTTTTATCAGTTTGGCAGTTCCCAAAAAACAAAATGTCCATTTTTTCCATTGGATATACCAGAATCTACACTCTTTCTTCAAGCATCGGCGGATTCATAGAGAGAAGGCAGAGGTTTCACCCCTCTACTGAAGGGTCTTCTCTTGTATTTCGCGAAATAATAAAAATCTAGTTTTTTATTCAGCCCAGAATAATGATTATCGAACAGTACATATTTTCGAATTCGGTCCTTCTAATGTCCGATCATGGCTCTTACTGTTCAGTTGTGATTTCAGAATGTGTTAATAGTGCGATGTTCAGTTTAGAATAGCACCCCAGGGCTTAATTGTTGCTATGTGATTGAAATTCTCGTTCGAGAGCAACGAATGATGTTTCTCATTTCGAAATAAATTTTTGTTTTCTTCTTTCAGCGTGTTCCTTCAGTCTAGCTCACGAGTCGAAAATCAAGAAATCTCTCGATAGTTATTAACGAATTGAAATGTTAAAAATACCATGTTTTTACATAACTTTCGAATTTCCAGTGTTACTGGTTTGAAACGAAAATATTGACAAAAAAATAATTCTGTTTAGAAACACATTCATTTCATTTGTCAAGAAATATTAGGATTTCTCACAAAGAAAAAGAATCACTAGAAAAATTGTGATGTTCTCATTTGCTTTTTCAGTTTTTCTATTACTCATACAAAATATTCCGAAAATTATTTTTACGAAAAAAATATTTCAGAATTTTTACAAAATGGGTGAGAGAAACCGATTTTCTGTTTGCATTCCATTCGATCTATTAATGAAAAATTCGTGAATGTTTTTTGTTCTTTATAGAAAAAGAAATATCAAAAACAAACGTTTACTTTAAAATGTCTGAGAAGAATTATTTTTATATTTCACACAACGTTGAACTTAGAAGAAAGGCTTTTTGAGATTTCATTTTCTATCTGAAAAAAATATAAACACACGAGTAAACATTTTGTTCCCCTTTTTCATATAAATAGATCAACTTAAATATGAACGGGGAATAAATTTTCATGACCCATTCTGTGAAGAATTTGAAATATTTTTTAAAAATAATTTTGTGAAATATCAATATATTTTTTGACGAATGAAATCATGAAAAACTGTTTTCATAAACAAAATCATCTTTATCACAATCCTCGTTTTTTTCCGAACAAGTCACATCTGGAATTTGTGAGTCATATTATTGTTTAGGATTTTGCATTGGTGAAACATCAACATCGTGAAGAAAAAAGTTAAAACATATTTTTACCTTCCATTTTGGATTTAAAATTTTTTCAGCATTTATATACAAAAATATCAGATTATGGGATATATAAACACAGGGATGATGAAATCTCGTAAAGTATACTTGTAGTACAAAGTCTTCAGGAAGGGAAATATTTTTGTTGGCTTTTGTTGAATCAATGGAAATTGAAAAAAAAAGTTTATAACTAATATGCTCCAACTACATATTGTTCCCCTGTATCAAAATACCTGAATTACAGAAATCTGCAATTTTAGTATCATTAAGGCTACAAAATGTTATGACTTTATTTAAATAAGTAAATCATTCACGCCAACTAAACTATTGCATAGAAATTCATGATGAAACAGGTAAAGATAAATTGATTTATGGATTTCTGAGTCATGTTTTTATAGCATACAGCAGTCATGTCAAACATTTTCATGCGACCCGGATTATTTTTGAAAATTTCAAATAAGACTGAAAATAAATGTAAAAACACGCGCTGTGATGATGTTAGATCAGTCGTATCTTATAGGTACTTGCTTGTTCAGGACCAGAAAATAAAGAAATAGGCCTGTACAATATTATCAATGTTTGGAAACAAATCTCCCGGAAAATGGCGATTAACAGATGCGAACTCGGACGCAGTTCTGAAAGTATAAATAAATAAATGAATTCACGACCAAAAGAGAAAACTTAATAAGAGACAAAAATTGACAAATACTCGAAAAAAAGTGTTCATTCGTAATGTACTTTTGATTGAAAAAATTATGGATATAGTATATAAAATGATAAATTTTTTATCAGGATTTTTATTGGTGTGAATAAGGTATTGCGGACCACCTAGTCTACGGTCTTCAAGATTTCAGCACAACAGTGACTTTGAGTTTGACATGACGCTTATTGAGTCTACTGGAATGTTAACATGCTTTTTTTGCTCACATACACTGAACAAAAGCGCACTTTGGAAATATTTAGTGGTGATTTTTCGGTAAATACCAAAACCTAACCAACCGGAATCTTTCAGCAAACAGGCCTCTTTACCTCTTTCCGTCAGTCATGAAATATACGAGTCATTCTTCAATACGACAGAGAACTTTTCGAGAAAAAATTCAATTGCGTCATTTGAGAATTGATATTGTAGTAAATTCCGAAATATTTCCTCCATATCGATTTCAATATCCTCGTGAATTCTGTGGATACAACCCCAGAATCCTATCCAGTTGCTCACACCAGCATCGAATTTCATCTATTTGAATTTTTAAAATTCGAATTTTCTTCCGGTATTTGATATTTCTGTTCTAGTTTCAATACGATATATATCGTCGTGATTTCTTTCATTCACTAAGGCAAACTCGCGTTTCAACCTGCACATTATTAAACGTCCTAAACATCTCCACTTCTTCAAATTATTTCATTGGTCAATCTGGATGAAAATAGCGGAATGAGAATCTAAATGGCTGAAGATAGTCATCAAAAAACTTTGTTGGAAAATCTGTAAAAGTGATAATGCAGAATACTCATTTCTGATACAAGAATATTTCAATACTGAAAGTGCTTTTGAATAAGTTGGAGAAAAATTCATGTTTTGTTACCTAACTTTGATATTATTGTAAAATCAACATACCCAACACGAGTTTTCACATTTTGAGTGTGGTAGATATTGTGGTTAACATATTCTTATTATAATTCAACTACTTTTCCGAATATTATTCGTGGAACACGGTGCCTTTTATGGTGAACTGAAATGTCACTTGTGTATTGATTATATGTGCAATATGGGTAACCTGTTTTGTGTACCTTCCAAGATTTATGTCTACTCCGAATATTTCAATGCGTGTGATTATTTATATTGAATTCACTTCATTTCATTCCATCAACCACTTTTATCCATTCAGGAACATAAAATTATGATATCGATATGTAAAAAGGATATAGTGAAATATGCAAACAATAAATTGAACTGAAATGTCAAATCTTCAGGAGGAGTATAGGGTCTGATTCTACATAAAATTCTTATTTGACGTGATATTTGTTTTCTGTGGTGGTTTATGTGGTTCGTCCAAGATAAGGTTCAATCAACTCATAACCGAAGGACTCCCGGATTCGATGTATATTTGACAATTGAATTTCCACTTTCTCTAGGTGATTGAAAATTTGATGAAATGGGTTTTTTTGATATGAACATCATTTATGATTTTGAAATATACTATTGAATAATAATTTATTTGAGTTCAAACAAGACGAAATTGAATTTCATTATTATAGCATCGGAAAAAAATAATTGATTTGATCATTCAGTGCAATTCTGATATTGAATCAACATATGAAAAAAGTATTGAAACAAGGATCGATCCTCGAGGAACATCATATTTCATTGTTTTGAAGAATCTGCTCTATTTCCAAATGAAGCCAGTTGATTTCTGTCTTTCAGATAATTCGTACTCGAAATCATTTCATGACCAACCATGTAGAAAGCCTTCAGCAGACAATGAAAATATGTGATTAGACTGAATGAACCCTATTTGTGATATCATATCCATAGCAGCTGATTCTGTAAGAGTGAACTGATCATCAGTTTCCCATTTCATTCATCTATCTCGCAGAACTGGTTTATCCTCGTATTGAGAAACTGGCCTTGAATTGGAAAAATCTCCTGTGTTCCATGTGCAAAAATTAGGAGTTTTTCCAAATGATCTCTCGACTAGAATAGTGAAATTGAAATTGTCCATTTATTTTCCCAAACACACTTTTTTCCACTCTTGCATATGGTTGAACTGAAGAAAATTTGCAGTTTTATCAAAGATTGTAGACTTTCACGGCCTGGTTGTGTTTTGTTGTATGGGAGGAAGCTAATGGTTTAGTGTTATTTTTAGTGATATATCCTCACAAGACTTTTTTGAAATAGATTCATGTAATTGTTATATCTCCTAGTCATTTGTCATAGATATCCACCTTCGAGGTGATTTGTGTCACTGTCGTGAAGCATTAATTCTTCAGTAATCAGAATAATGGCGGTAGTTCTCATTGTGAACGTTGCCTCCGTCTATTTTCATCAATTTTCGAATCATGCAACTTTTTTTATTTATTTACTCGTGTTCACTTAAAATTCATGAAACCGATCATAAATACTCCGAAGTCAACCATTATACTAGTCGCCATGCTGATCTAATTCTGACTCCTCGGTACAGACACCAACTATCGCAATAATTTTCTTAGCCTTCACTTATGTAACAGATTTCCTCCTAGAATTGAGAGTCGGGCTATCGTTCAATTCGAAGTATAAATAAAAAAAAATATATTGGAACATTGTTTCGACAGTGTCATTGGGTATCTTGTTTTAAATAAGAATGAATTTGAATCTATGTGATGCACACTCCACACCTAAATGTTCGTTCCTAAACACTCTATTTTGGCTAGATTCATCTATTGTTTGTCTGATATTATAACTGTTTCGATTCAACATTCTAGTGTTACATTGTACGCTGTAGTTAAATGAATACTTCTACTTCTATACATGGTGAAACGTATAACAACGATGTCTAAGATGAGCTGACCAATTTCTAAAAGCTTGCTGAAAAGACCCAACTACACCGATTCCAGGCAGTGATATAATTATGGAACATTCCGAAAGTTATAAGGCAAAACCTGAAGATTCAAATTCAGAAAACAATACCACATTATCACTATCATCTTAGCGATGGAGTTATTATATATACTTACACATGAACCCTCAAAAAGAACTTAACATGTATTTTCCTAACAAAGTTGACCAAGTACTTCACTTGAAGAACAAGCCCTCAGGTACCTGATTCGCTTTAACAGTAGCGTCAGCATCCTGGGCATCGGATAGATAAGGGTAATGTACAATATATCTTACAGGTCGCAGTACTGGAAGGCTTGCTCAACCGCCTCTCACAACCTACAATATATAGGTCTTTGCGAATAGCAGTAGCAATTCTCTGTAGTCAGTTCAGTTCTGTTAGCGATGTTGTGTGAAAAACATCTCTTTTTGTACAATCAAAAAGCCATTTTTTTCTCCCTGAACCTTTGTTTCTTTCATCTGAAAAATTCAATCAGCTCATATTGTTCACAATTAGATTACCTTGACGGTTATTATTTTTCGAATCTCTAGAGGATAGTACGCAATTATCAAAAATCGAGGAGATTTCTCTTCTATTCGATGATTGATACTTCAACGAATTTTGAAAGAGATTCCTTTTCAGTGCTGACTGAATCTTAAGCTGATTATTTGAAACATTTCTGGAAGTCACGTGAACATTCACTTTGCCATGAGTCAAAACACCTAAACAAAATTTGAATGGAATTTGCCGATACTCAATGAAGATCCATATTGAACGAATAATATACAATTGCCTATAAAATTTCCACTCATAAGGGTTTACTAAACCGCTTCAAAGCGGTTACTGTATATTATTTGTTACCTGAACAAATTTTTTCTTCTCTATAACGCGTTTTTCTTAATTTCTCCAACCATCAGAAGGAATCAATTACTGACTGATGAAGGACTATTCAAAATAACACTACAGAGACGCAATATCACAAAGTTTGTTCGATGGTATATCGCTTATTTTATTGGTTCAGAACTGAAATAAATTAAACTCAAGAATGCTCCGAATGTAATGTACAGTTGGTACAATTCAAAAACTGTTGTATGTCAAATTTTGAAGTACACCATAGCCAGATTTTGATATAATTATGGAATATCAGATAAATACCTAATAAAAGTGATTCATTTTTTATGAAAGGAGTGAAATTAAAAAAAAATAACTTTGTGTATTAGTTATTAAAATATATGGAAGTTCATCCATGAAATAGTTCTTTCTCGTGTAGTTTTTTCAAAAGGGGCCAATTTTGAAGAATCAAGATTTTTCTATTTTCAAAAACCAAATACCCACTGCGTTCATACATTTTGATACTGCAGCATTTGTGAGCCTCTTGGTTTTAGGCATTCGAGGCGTTTTAAGAGTATCGGTATCTTTATTCTATATACTTGAAGTCAGCTGCTATACGCTAGAAGTCAATATCTGACGGTAGATTGCAAATACAATATACTATGATATTGAGCTGTCAGCGATTCCATGTAAATCAATACTCATAGAATGTTTACAGATCCCAATTTACCTTTGTGGTCCAAAGATCACGCATTATCAACTTTGATATTACTGTACAGAGATTCAACGGACACAATGGATCCATTATACCTGCAATTACATACAGGACGATTTTCTTGGAATAATTTTCATTATTCGGAACATTCATATTGTAGTGGAGTTTATCTGTTTTACTTGACCAAGTCAATCTAAGGTTTTTGTACCCTCGTCTGCTGAGAAATCTAAAGATTTTAAAAATGTTAATTTTGTTGGAATGCCGCTTCTTTAGTTCGAATCCTCCTGAATTCAGAATTCCTGCTATTTCGAAAGAGATATAAGATGCTCTCGCTAGACAGTCACAGTCGGCTCCGGAGAGCAAGTTATCGACGTAAAAATCGTGTCTGATGATTTCAAATATTGAACAGCAAATGGTTTTTATAGATGATCTCTGTATTCGAGCCAAACTTCGTAGTTTCCTTTATACTTTGGAAGCCCCTGGTTCATATAAAAATTGATACAATAGAACCTGCCTCAGATCGCTGTGGAATGTCATCGTTGTTATTATGACATTCGAGAATGTTTCTGGTTTGAGCTATTGGAGTGAAATAGCAATTTTCGAAAGAAATGTTCTCTTCAAGTTGCTCATCTTTGTTATTTGCAGTCATTTTTAATCACACTGAACATTATTGAAATCTTTAATAATACTTTCAATTCGTGAGAGAAGATCTTGAACTTGAACGATGTCTATACTAGATATATCTTGATTCTCTTTGATGGAATCAATGAAATATGAAAGCAGTGGAAGAACCTTTCAAATATACTCTCTTTCTGATGAGCATTCGTAACTCGTCTGCCATACAAACGCAATGATAGAGGGGGTTGGTGAGGATTATTTGATAGGGGAAAAGAATGGCATCAAATATGGAAACGAGTGACTCACGTCCCTGTTCATTGACTCTGTTGTACGTTGTGGAGACTGACTGGAATTCTGGGTTGTCGCCTTTTCCTCCGAGATAAATTTTTGAGTGACTTTTCACTTTCTCAAAAATACTATTGTCAACTTGACATTACATCAATTCAGATATCAAGCGATTATCTCATCGGATATCAGAAACTGGTGAATGAATGTTATAAAAAAGATATTTCATGAACAGTGTGTAAATCGGATTGAAGCTATAATTTCATTACAACTTCGACTATTATCATCATCATTAATGGAGAAAATCGAATGTGTTCGATCACTTCAAGATCGCTATTCCTCAGAAACTGGGACGATGAACAGCTACCATATCATTGGTCCAATAGAACATATATTAAAAAACAAACTGTCAATTCAATATCATATATTCATACACATTACAATTTCAACAAGGTGCTTTTAAAGAATTCCAAATAAACACAAGAGTGTACTAGCTATTAACATTTATTGATATTACTAATGGTTTCTTATCTTGGATATTTCTAAAATGAAAATATGTTTCCTGCGTAAAAAAAAATATTTGAAATATGTATGATGGAGGGAGGTGTATCCCATCATGTAAACAATTCGATAATGCATAATACTTAAGTCGTTAGATGTTGGTCATGTGCATAAGGTTAAATGTGAAATTGCATTGTTCCGTTTTCTTCATCAGTTGTAACGAATTCTGATGAGATAGAAATGCAGCATTAATTCTGGACAAATTCTAATCAACCCCATTCATCATTCTCTGGTGGAGCTGGTATAATCTTTTTGCACTGAGAGACTGTAGTTTCTCGGAAAAGTTCAATAAGTACACTAGTAGTAAAATTATTATTAATATCCCGATTCTGTTGAAGTCACATTCCAAAATGAACCTGAAATCGCCATTATTCTCAGTTGATATAAAAAGTGCCCTCATGGAAAATAAGGAATACAGATTGAAGGAATTTCCATTTTTTCTCGTCAAACGAGACGAGAAAATAACACATTCAATATCGTTGGAAGTTTAGGTTACAATCTTTGACATTCAATATCATTGTGTGATCTATCGTATCACGATGCAACAAAACATTTTTTATTATTATCTAATGTATTTATGAAAGAAGAAGTTTATTGTCTGTAAAGAGTAGTTACTTATTTTCACACTTGTAATTGTAGTAGTACGTGGAGTGTGTTATATTATTCGAAATTATCACAGCGTGAGGATTGACTCATTATTGATATGACTTCTTGACAGATTAAAAAAAAAATTTTTTTTGAAAAGACGAAAAACTATATTGCATCTCGAATCGCTATCGAATAATTTTCAAATGCACTGTATCAAAGAAGTATATAAAAGAAATTCTGAAACATTATAAAATTGAAAAATTATATTGTAGTAACAATTTGCACACAAACTGAATCCAGAAGCAATGCGAAGCGCCAAGTAATAAACCCAATATGGTAGGGAAATATACGATGGTTGTACAAGAAACATATCGAATACGGTGCTCCCTTAAATTCCTTCACAAACATTTTCCATGGTAACAGACAATTTTGCCACCAAGTTATATTCATGAATTGCTCTGAATTATGTGAATGAGTCTCAGTGATAATAGCGAAAGATTTGCTCGATATTAGAAAATCGTGTTTTTTCCCAGATGAAATGAGATGAAACAATGCAAAGTCAGAACAGTCTTTTAGGAATGAATATGTTATAATTATTGCAGAACAATTATCAATGTGATTTTTTCATTAACTACTCAATAAATATAAATAATTCGATCTCAATTAATATTTCAATAAATATTTCAACATTAGGAATGATCAGAAAACCAACGAACTCGAAAATAGATTAAGATATATTGAGAACCCAATTTCTTCAATTTCCCAGATCGTATGAATAGTAAGAAGTCAAATAAAAGTCGAATCCGTTAGAGTTCTGCTCAACGCTCCTCAACGCTCCTCAACGCTCATAAAATATATCTATAATCAATTCCTGAACAGGTCTAGAAATTCTGCATGAAAACGAATCTAATGATGCGGGAATGTTCAACATAACTATGATTCCTATGAATCCCACATGGTCGTTGGATTCGTGAATGATGACAAGTCCGATCCCCAGTTTTTCGACTTCAACCACAGAAATGATGAAGAGCTCTTTTTATCCGAAATGAATGAAATATAACCAATATTTTTTATTCATATGAAAAATTCAGCAGAAATCATTTCATTTCTTCTCCTGCCGTTGATATTCAGGATAACTGATGTAAATAATAGTTCTTTCCATAAACCGATATTGATTGAAGAATCCAATTTCTCTCATATTATTTGGAGTGTTATCCAGAAATGATCAACCAATATCTTGGATTAATATCGAATATTCGAGAGAGATGATTTTTTTTCTCTAATTCCTTTATATAGTGAGGTGATGAAAGAAATCATTCGAATTGTCTCCTGGAATCATAAACCAAGATAAATCAAGCTCATATAATTTTTTGTTAGAAGGCTATGAGAATACAGAAAATTAAACTAATTTCATTAAGGATTCTCAAGCCATATTTGAACTTCTATGAAGGGCTGATTCATCAGAGAGATCAAATATATGAAGAAAATATGAATGTTGACATCCACTGATATGACACTCAAGAAAACAGCGTCTTTTGATGGAAGATGTGCTGATGATATGATCTGAGTGCTGTTTATCAACTAGTATAGGAAGTCGTATTCTAGAACATTTATAAAAATAGGTCGGACTACTTCTAGATTTTTTTGGTGAGACGAGTCCATTTCAGGTGAGATCAATGTGGGATATTGAAGGTGTAGCGAATGAGAATTCACAATTTTTTTAATTCTATTATCGAAGTGGCTCACATAACATGATTGAGTGTATGTATCATCCTCATGACTTGAACTCGTAACAAATTAAAAAACAAAAGGATAACAGTTTAAAATCATAGCCTGAAGTAAAACTTTTTTGCGAAATGTGAATCAATTTTTTTCAGTTTGGGTTATATCTGTTAACAACTGTATATTGTCATTAAGAAGCCAGTTTTAAAGATGCAAGTATGCCATTGTGATTTTCAGACTAATATATTTAAAAATATGTTAATCTCGAAAGACGAACAGAATTTATGTTTCAAGAATCATAACATCAAAGTTATGGAGATAGCAAATTTTATGGAATTCCATTTCACATTCAGGATCTCCGAAAATATCAGTTTCCGAATTGAATGGAATTGAATGTGGAGCTAATTGAGAATTAATATACCAGAATGCGCAATGTTTACAAATTCTCACCTATGGTAATTCATCGATATTATATAGAGTTGAATCCAATATATATCTATCTGAAAATCAATGAACTCCAGGGGTGACAGTGTTGCCTCAGTTGAATTCCACAAAAATAATTTAGGAGTGAACGATTTATCGAAAAAATTTTTCAATGCAATCGCTTTCATTTTTAGTTAACCACGTACGTTATCTTGGTAATTCCTTCAATATTCACTAGCATTCACCTAAAGAAAGGAGATGGACTCATATCCTGACAAACAGAGGCCTACTGTTAGATGAAATATATAAATTCTTCCTGTTGAAACCAAATTTCTCAACATCCTCGCTAATTGTATATATAGAAGATATTCTCAATCCATTTCTGTTTGGTATGATTTGAAAACTGGGTTTGTGATTGTTCGAAATACTGGAACCCTGTAAGAGTAACGGCCGTTTCTGAGAGTCAGATTTGGATCTGCTGAAAAAATTAGCCATGTGTTTAGGAGTAGAGAGTCTAATAGACAGAGGGCGCTTGGTGGAAGAAAACGGAGCTTTACCATGCAAGAAGGCGAGTTCGTTTTTTCTTCTGTTCAGTACGTTATTGTAAACATTCGTATCCTTACTATTTTTACCAAAATTATTGTAGTAATACTGTAAAATACTTCCAGAATTATTGTTGTTTCTCTTGTTATTCTGCTTGTTTGAAATATTATTCTGTATCATAAGTCTGGGAGAGGGGTTAGGATAGTAGATTTTTTTGAGAGTATTCGATGGAGCTATTTGGGTTCTAACGGTACAGACACATGGACTAGTGGCTTGACAAGCTACTTCATTGCGATGTCACACTTCCTGAAGAAATTTCAATGGACATATTCCTTGTCGGTTGTCACCAGAGCGGATCATCACCATACCGTCTAGTTCTTCTCCAATTTGGATAACTATTTGGTCCCTCAGAAGCATGAGACCATTATCTCCATCTGATACTTGCAGATTGTGAGTGACCTGAAAAATAATTATGGATTCAATCGAGTATCTGAAAATGACTTTGAAAAAGATCTTCCAAACGATTCTGGTAGAACCTTGCAATTAGTCTCCACACATCTCAAATGTGTCGTACAGTTCATATAAAAAACGGAACACTTTTCGAATTTAAATTTTCTGATTCTTTGTTTGTTGTGGGTCCATGTTGAGGAACTAGTGATGACCATTCATCAATATATATTGATAATCATGGATTATTTTAGACTGAATCTTACCTTATAATGATATCAACTCATATTTTTCAATGTCTATACAATTTCATGTTTGAAGTATGCCATTTATGTTTCATTCAACCAATATGTATTTTGTTCAATTCAACTCCATATATACCGTGTGACACAGACTCATGGTACACCCCTGTTTTCTCCTTTGTTTTTCTAGCTATATTTCTGAAATTCGGAACATTGAATATTCTCACTGAACAGCATTTTTCGACATATCTGAAAGAAAAAAACAACTTCCAATTTTTCCAGAAATGACATCAACTTTCGATTCTTGAAAGGAACACCCTGTATATTGTTACATGATCGGCTAGGGATGATCATGAGGAATCCAACGATACCAGGTTTAATGATGTTGTCTCCAACGACTGCGGAGATATCGCCATTTATATTATCCATAAGCTCAACGAGTAGGAGAGAGAAACGTTTTCTTGCGAGTCAATCCAATTCTCTCTCCCACTCATTGAGCTTATGAATAAAATAAATGGCGATATCTCCGTAGTCATCGGAGATAACACCATAAAACCTGGTATCGTTGGATTCCTCATGATCATCCCTAACCGATCATGTTACAATATTCAAGGTGTCCCATTCAAGAATCGAAAGTTGATGTCATTTCCGGAAAAATTGGAAGTTGTTTTTTTCTTTCAGATATGTCGAGAAATGCTGTTCAGTGAGCATATTCAATGTTCCGAATTCCAAAAATATAGCTAGAAAAACAAAGGAGAAAACGGGGGTGTACCATGAGTCTGTGTCACACGGTATATATAAAATATCCATTTTGTATTGTAGGCCTCATAAAGCCAATGAACATTAGCGACAGCTCGTGTAGCTAAAAAGAGCGATCTTCTTCCATTATATCGAATCCCCTCCCTATATCAGCCTATATATATATATATATATATATATATATATATATATATATATATATATATATATATATATCTGAATGAATGAGTTCCAGTTTGCAAGTGGTTTTTTTCAGATGAACTCTTTGGAAATGGATGTCTGTGCTGCTTCCCTTTCATACAGCCTATGCAAATACCATCATTAGTAAAAGTCTTGAAATCCATTCCATTCACCATACCAGCTTTCAATCGTTTCATATTTTCCAGACTAAGATGACCAAGACGACGATGCCATATATCTACTGAATTTTCTACACTTGCACTCAATACTGTCGAATAATCATGAATGCAATCTAGTTTATATAACTCGCCATCGGTAGATTTGGCAATTGCAATCAAATTTCCAGTGTTTTTATCTCTCATTTCACAGCGATTTTCATTCTCAAAAATGGTTTTCACGCCCCTTTTTGCCAACTGTTTACATGATATGAGGTTGAACTTGAGTCCTGGAACAAATCTAACATCTCTTATTGGTGTCTGAACTTTATTTCCATTTATATCCAGCACCACCGATGTTTCTCCCATACATTTAATTGGAAATTGTTCTCCTGAAGCTGTTGTTACAATGCCACTATCATTAACAGGTTTCATATTCCGAAGCCAATCTGACCGACCCGTTAAATGAACTGATGCACCTGAGTCCACGTACCAATCATTTCTATTCAAATTCTCAGTTCCCAAGGCTGTTATAATCAATCCCGATTCGGATTTCTTCATTTCTGAACAGGCTCTCGGAAGGCGACATGTTTTCGATTTATGTCCGAATTTGTGACAATTATGGCATTCTCCTTTAAATCGTGATAATCTATTTTCTCTCTGGTGCGTTTTTCTGAAGACGAGTG